>JAVHNF010051662.1:14235-25168 GCA_034783455.1 Micropsitta finschii
AGTATGGGTAAAGCCCTTCCCAAATCTTCGTTTGCGAAGTCAAGCCATGATGATATAGTGCATAGCAAAGAAGAACCAAATATAATGCATATAACCTATTTATTACCTATAGTAATAAGATGGTACCAGTTTATTTCAACTTGGAGAGTAACATGATCTTTTCCAAAAAAGCAGCTACCACTCAACTTTTCATAAGCAAGAGTACTAACAGCCTCTTCAGTAAGACCCTCCTGCTATAGGGAAATCCATCTTTTGCAATAATAGCTATTAAGAGCCATAAACTAATTGTGGATAATGGCCTACCATTCAGCGGCAGTAATTCAGCCACTTTATCAAGATATATGGATTTAAGTTGACCATTTTAAGACCTCGGTGTGCATGAAAAAAAGGGAATAGATTGTGAAAAGACTTGTTGAAAGCAGCTAAGATGATCCTTCGTTAGTCACCTACAGCACTGAAATAAGAGTCTAGATTTCAAGTGAACTTTCAATGACCTTGTGTTGCAAACAAGATAGTGATGCAAAACAACCAGCAGGCCATGAGTAGCTGGGTCATCAGGGCAGCATCAGCTGAGTGAACAGGAGGTTCTGTGCTTCCCTAGCTGATAGGGGGAAATAGGGTGCCCTGCACCATGAAAGACAGAGAGTCTAGAGAAATGTGGCTTATTTGGCAGGCCTTACATGATGAAGAAGAAAGGCCAAAGAAATACAAAAGGAAGATAATATGGCCTACAGCAAGAAAAAATACATTTGACTTATGTGGGTAATGGGTACAAAGTGGTATTGCTTCCTGCATGTAACTGTTCAGAGCTGGTGTTTAGGGTCAGAGATCTTTCACACAAAGTGGTGGCAACCAAATTCTCCTTGCCTCAGTCTCAGAGCAGTATGACAGCTGTGAGGTAGGAGCTCGCAGTGAGCTGTAGGTGGGACTGAATTGTAGTTAGGTTCATTCCTTCCTTTTGCCTGCCATCTTCTGAGGACTGATTAAAAAAGAAACTAGTAGAACATATAATAAGGAGGTCCTTTCTAATCTACTCTTAACACTAAGTATTTTCCTGCTTTTTTTTCTGTTTTGTGAACCATGCTTGGGGTAAACTATCTTCACAGCCCGCCTACTTTGATAATCCTGTGCTCCCATAACTTCATGGAGTTGTTAAGAGTTTCCAGATGTTGAAGGATGGTTTTCAGAAGGCTCCAGTGGCTGTCTCCTTATAGCTTCTCAGACATCTCGATTACCATCTCCGACCAGTTTGCCTTTCCTCTTTACTCCTCAAAAATCACAGTAAAAAATTAAAATTAAAAAAGAAAATTATCATTATTTTTTATTACATATTCAATAGGTTGGTTTTTTTTTTTTTTTCAGTCACATAGATAGAAAGTGGACACAGCTATGCCTTCATTTTAGTTTTTTTAATTTTTTTCCTGATAGAGCTACAGGAAACAGTCACATTAGAAAGTTAAAAGCAGAGAAAGATAAGACACTGAAGTTTACTTAGTCTCAAAAGGCAAAATAGGATTGGGATCATTAATAATATTCCTAAAAGAAAAGGCAAGGCAATGAATAAAAATGGCATGCTAACAGTTATGAAGCTGGTAAATAAATATTTAATAGGAAGATTGGTATGAATATTTAGTTAATGAATTCATGTAAAGGTATCAGGCCTGATATAGAAAACATTGACACTCCTTTATTAAAAGCACAGTGTCTGGGTCCCTGACATGAAGAACACTGCCTTGGCAGGGATGTGGAAGAGAAGGGGTGTGACAAGGTGTGCTTTTCTGTCCTCTGACATGGGATATGTGTGGCATGGGGTGGGGCTTCTTCATGCTAAGCATACCTTAGTAAAGCATAGAGAGATTTTTATAATAGAACTTGAGCAGTGAGGGAAGCATAAACTGCACTATAGAAAAATACGTTAACAGTAGGAAAACAGAAAAAAAGGTCAGCCCAGGCAATTTACTTCTTAACAAACAGCATAAACCAACATGTTACAGAACACAGGGAATAAAGGTGTTCAAGATGAAAATGACGCATGAAGAATGTCAGTCTTATAGTGTGAGTTGCTGCCAGGGTCTCCAAAGACACATCCACACCTGTTGCCCCCTTGAGTGTAGAAATCCACCATTTAGGTTCAGCTAACAGATGGGTTGGTACCCCCACTCCCTTCTTCCAAGCCTCAGGATTTAAAAGTGCATGGCAGCTGCCGGAGATACTTCTGTAATGCAGACATTTATTGAGAATTGTGAAGGTTGGCCATTTGTTTTTTCCCTGATTTTTCTGATAATTCTCTTTGCGGCTCATGTCACGTGAAATACTTGTTTCCTCAGGCAAGCCCTTCATCCTCTAGCCTCTCATTGTTAAATCCCTCAGTCTTTGTCATGGCAACACCTGCCAAACCTTCTGCTTACCTTGCCCCTTTGAGAGCACTGCCTGACCTCTCTCTGCTACCGAAGGTGCTCCAGTAAGACTGCAATTCCTGTTTCAATTGGATCTCACCCATTATGGAAACGACTGTAATAAAACACAGTGCACAGTGATGCTGTAAAATGACAAGGACATGAATCAAATCTTTGAGAGATGAATAAAGACAATGTAAATTGAAATAGGACAATATGGTTACTGAAGGTGGAATTAGGTTTGGACACATGATAAGACTCTATTCACCTGTGAAAAATACCAGAAGACTTTTTAATGAGATTTTCAGTTATAAATGTTGAGAAACCATCAGTCCTGAGGTGATAAGATTAGAATTTGATTGTGTGTAGCTATGAGAGTAGAGGTGTGTATAGAGAGCTGACCTACTGTGGAAAAGCAATTAGGGTCTACAGGGGGGCTAATCAGCAAATAAAACTGCTATACAAAGTATCCTAGAGCAAAAAAAAAAATAGACACAGTCTGTTATATTTTAACAAACACTTGTAGATAAAATTGTGGTTATGGGTGACTTGAGGCATAAAATGGTATAAAAGAAGAAATTAAAGCTCTAATAGATTAATGTTGCTTGAACCAATGTGCTGTTAGGTATAATGCATTACAAAGGACAGGACAATTAAGGAATGGGAAGGGAATTACTTCTGGGATCTAACATTGAGATGCCATGGTCTGAAAAATCAAAACCAACTTTGACATTTGACTTTGGCAAAACAGGTTAGGAGAACTGACTTAGAAATGGGCTAATTGTACAAAGCAAAACACCTATGGGGGCAAGTTTAGTACTATATTAGTATATACCCGTTAAGTCTTTGTATGCCTTATAAAAAGTATTTTATGAGGTGTGAGGAAGCTTCATCTCTACTGGGACTGGCAGGTTCAGTCCAGCAGGCAGGTTTGTACAGGTAGGCACTACTGCCATTTCCATGGTGCCTATGGGCCTTACCCAACCATATGTCAACTGTGCTGCCCCTGCCTCTCCTGCACATCTGCATTTTGCTGTGTAATTGTACATCCTGCCAAAAGGCAAGGAAATGTACACTGAGGCTGTACTGCTGCTGGCTCAGGGTGGGTATGTTTGACTGGTGAAATAATAATAGGGTTTGCTTGTCATTATCTGCCAAAGACCCTTTTTACAGACTGTGACCCTAATATCTGGACACCAAAGCTATGCACTCCTGGCACTGGTTCTCTGTTGCTGGCTCATCTGTTATTTCCACCTACTCTTTCTCTTTTACAAGAAAGGTTTACAAGTTATGTTCTGAAATATAATCCAGATCCCACTGCACCATTTTTGTCTTTCCTTTATGCAGCCTATGTAGTGTGGAAAACTGAGTTTAGTGCTAAGTAGCTGTTAGCTTCTAGGCTAATTAATTTCCCCTAAATGAAAGAAGGAGAATTTTCTTAACTTAAAATGCTTGTCTCTCCTTTCTGAACTTTGTCCTCAATGGATTCATTTTACAGATTTCTTTTTGCACTAATTAATTCCACTGATATTTATTTTCCCTCAAAAAGCCCTGTGGCTGGTTTTCGCAGAAGCAGAGTGCAATGCAGTACATTTCTAAGGAATGTAGATTTAGTGATTATATGGACATCAACCTCCGTAACTGTCTTTTGAGAGTAATTCTTACCCTGACCACAAAGCAAAGTTTTTCTCACGTGCCTTGCTGTAGTTCCATCTCATATTTTAAACATGTGGCCACAACATGTCTCTCTCAAGGAGACAAGATTTGGTACTTTCTCTTCAACTGAGAAATATCAAGTATGTGATAAAAAGTACAGTGTTTTTCATGAGTAAAAAAGCCAGAGGGGGCTTGTATGACTGACATAGGGTGTGTGGCTTGGGCATCACATGGCAGTGAAGTGAATTACAACTTAAAAGCAGTGATGGCAGATTTGTCCTCTTAAATCTCTGCTGTTTGGCTAAAAGTTAGGCATGTAGTGGGAGTATCTTCCAGCAGTGAGAGAGAATTGTGCAGGGTGAATTCCTCCATCCTAAACCATTAACCTTAACCTCCATCCTAACCTTAACAGTCCCACCGAGGTGTCTGCTTGTTGGAATTTCCTACCAACATATGTAATCATGATTCAAACATTGTGCTTGTTGGAAGATGCTAAATAGAAGCAGTCATTTAATAAAACCAGTCCATTCTAGTATAATAAAATACATCAGGTATGGGATATTTTATGAAAATGTTTAATTCAACCGTTTCTTTGGAATGTAGTAGTCATAGTTTGGAAATTTAAGTTACAGTTCAGTTCTAAGTGTTTTTTTTATGCTATTCAGTGTCTGAGAATACAAATGTCATTTAAAATTAAGGCTTCGCTGTTCATTTTGAAACAACAATTTACAAGTGTCGTATTGTCATAGAAAATAAAAATTTCTGTAAAAAAAATTTGCACAAAGTTTTATGATGGTACAAAACATGAAGCAATAATATACCAGTAAAATGAAATCATTTTACTACAGAAGATTTTTATAGTTTTTCAATAAAGAAAAAAATATGTTATTTTACACTTTAAAAATTATGAAACAATCTAAAACAATATAAACTGAACATTTTGTAACACTGCCTTTACAAATTAATAACTTTATAAACATATAATTTTTTTAAATATATTTATCAGTGCAAGATACTTTTCAATGTAAAGTTGCAGTATCATTTTTCCTTTATTGAAGGGCAACTTTCATTCTATTACGTTCAGAGAAATCAGATCTTCAGTGCTAGATCCTCATTATCATGGTAAGGTTTGAAGACCACAAAGGAGATATATTTCTTTTTATGTTCACTATTCTCAGTATGTTTAAAGAATTAAAAAACCCACCAACTACCAGTTTTCTGTTCAAATAAATCAAGACCAAGAGCAGGTCCAGAATTGACTGAAATCTGTGGGAATGTTTCAAAACCTTTTGGGCTTCAGCTCCCCAGTGGGATTTTCTCTTCAAGGCAATAGATGCTTGTAGCTCTCAGTCAAGTTAGCGGACTAGAAGTTTTTTCAGCTAAGGAGAACAGACCCTAACACCTGAATCAGACGGTGTTGGTGTGCTGAAAATAGATTTGAAAATTCCTTTATTTCTTTGGGTTAATTAACTAGCTGCTGTGATACCATTATGGTCAAATTGCAGTATTAGATACAAATGAACATTCTGCTTCTGCCAAAGTGAGTTTTTCCCTTGGAACATTTCATGGACTTTTAAGCAAAACTTCCAGGCCTTAGGTGCTCTTCTGACCTTCTGGAAGGCCCAAGGTCTAGAGCCTGGGGAGGTAATTCTTCCAATTTAGGCATCTAAGGTTTGATGACCTGAAGTGGGTAGTTTAATTTTCACTATAGTCTTTGCCTTTAGGACTCTTTTGAAGTTGCAGCTGCCCACTGTTTTTTCTGCTGGATCTTCCTTTGAAATATTTTCAACTTCAAAACTCATATTTTTGCATCCAGTCTCTCTCCCTTTTCTTTAATTTCTAGGTTACTGGTGTATTTTCTACAGATTTTTCTGTTTCATGGTTCATACTGGTGAAATTATATGCTTCAAAACTTTTAATTAATAAATAGAGATGGATCCTGGTGCTTTATGTAGTTGAAGTCTGAATTAGCCCTTCTTTAGTCCTAATCCTGGACAGAATACTTCATTGCTCTACCATGAAAGCAATTTTGGAAAAGACTAACTCAGAAAGTCACAATCACTTCCCTGACGCTACTTGCGGAATTTAGTTAGGAAAAACATGAGTTCAGTGCTTTGCAGGACATTCCTTTCCCCATTTTTGCACTGGTTTTATCTGCTGGCTGATAGATATCCAGGGGAAGGTTAAAGCTGCCTTGCTCCACTGCTTCCTCAGTTATGGCTGTACTGTGTGCTGTGCTGTTTTCACGGCAGAAAACCACGGGGCTCCCTTGCAGGAGGGGAGTGATCCTTCTGGCCCATCACCTGCCGCTACGCACCCCCATGGGAAACATATTCTTGTTTCTTTTTACCCTGCTGGACCAGCTGCATAGGCTGGTGAATATTATTTGTCCAATAATATTTGTCCAAAAATATAAAAAATGGCCACATAATTGTCAAACAGATTTTCCCAACAGGTTACATTACTCAGCTCACTGAATCTGTCACAATCTGCACTTCTGGTCAGACAAAAACTTCCTGCTATGAAATGCCAATTGGATATAACAGGATGGTAAGAACATACCCTACATACACTGTGGGATTTTATTCTGCCCTCAGTACCCATGTGTAAGACCAATTAGCACTGATTAGCATGAAAATACATGCTTACTGAGAGAACAGAACTTTGGGTTTAGGTAGGGGCAGGAGGAGGAAAGTTTCTCATTGTGAAAGCAATCTTTTCAGTAAGGGAGTCGTTTTCCCCAGTGTAATTAACAGGCAAGCTGTTCAGGATAAAAGACATGTTTCATGACTTGAGGAAAAAAGATACTGTCACTTTATGCTGTTAAGAAGAAACCCAAAGTTCGACTTTGGAGGGTAAAGTTAAGAATTTTCCCTTATTTTTTAACACAAACTCTAATAAAATCCTTTGCCATTACCAGCAAGTTAAAGCTGCAGTTTTCTTTCCTTGGCAATGGCAAATGCTTATGCAATCTACTCAGAGAAAGAAGAAGAGAGAGAAAGAGAAGAGACAAGGAGAGAGATTTTACATTTGAAAATACATTCTATATGAAAGAACAATAAAAGGGGATATTGCAGCTTTATACAAAAGAGTCAAGAGACATGAAGTTGAAATACAGAAAGCAGAACAATTGAGCCAGGTTGTCAAATCTGATTTGCCCTTGCCTTGATGAGGCTACTTTCTTACACTAAAATATACTTTTTTTTAGTTGGTGAGCCATCAGAATATGATTCAAGACAAGGGCACAACTGCAGAGAAGCACAGCTGTAGTTAATGTTAACACAATGAGAAGCAGTACAAACAAAAAGGCACTTGAGAGGACATACACTAGCCAGTGCCAAGGACTTTTTTGTTTAGTTTTTAGGCAGTACACTTGGTTACCAGTTGTGTCTGATGATGGCACATACTTTTTTATGGAGTTCACAAGCACAAAATTTAGTACAACACTGAAAAACATCAATAAAATTTGACTGTATTGCTTCATAAACAGAGCTGACACACTATATCGGTACTGATGCAGCAGTACTTTCAAAAACATCCTAACCCTTCTTTGCCTATGCACAACACGAGCAATTATACACGAATACAGGTGCAGGAGTTCACTAAATTGCTGTTACTCCAATATTTTCTGGGCACTGAGCTACAGACAGCATGTCCATCCAAAGGACCCCACTGAATACATTTTGTGACAGCATCTTGGATTTTGCACAGTAAAACCAAAATTAACGGAAAACAAAAGAGAGGGAGAGAAAGAAAGACAAAATGAACTATAAGTCAATCATACTTGGTCTCAACACCAGCATTTGATTATTTCAAATAAAACCAACAGAAAAAGCAGACTGTACATGATTCAGATTGTTAACACAGATTGTTGTCCATGTTTATCGGTTACACACTCATTGAAGCTCCTGAGAAAAGCTTGGCTCAGTGTCATCAATGCACTTTTCAGCCTGTACAGTAAAAGAAGATCATCAGTTCCCCAGCATGACCGAGATATGTCCTTCCATCCCAATTCTCTGAAACTTCTCCAGTCGCTTTATACCTTCATGCTTCCGAGTATGAATTCTGTGTGTTTAGTTTATCTTTTTTCAGTTTTACACCATCAACCAGTTCAAAATTGTAATTCTCCAGTGCAGACAAGTTCCTCTCTGACATCCCATTGTGCCAACAGGCACAGTACAGGACAACTCCACAGATGGCTCCTAAAAGCACCCCGAGTGCACTCATGGCTATGATCGTTATAAGGATTGGATCTAGGGTCTTCAGAACATTGCCTGGTTTCCTGGAGATGTTATCGTCGTAGTCCTCGCCTGTGCGGTATGGAGGTGTAATCCCTGAAACGGAGTAAAGAATTGAAAAATTTTCAGAACCGATTCCAGTTAGAACTTTGTTTGATGAGTTGGAAATTTGGAGAAAGGACGTTAAGTTTTTGACATAAACTGCTACATAATCCGAAAGCCTTGCTTCTTGGAGGTAGTCACAAATAGCAGAATAATGTAATACTGCCCAATTAGTTGCTGATTTTTTTCAGACTGTTCTCCAAAACGTGAATCTGCTGCACGTTAGCAGGGGTTTGATTCTACCCTAAATTAAGTGGGAGTCTTGGGAATGAATAACCAGACCTTTTAATTATATTTTGCAGCTTGCAGTATTTAGATCAAAAATGTTCATTAAAACTCATTCAGCTCAGTTTGAATCTTTATAGCCTTAGACATTGGTTGGGAATCTGCAGACATTTTGTATGTATCTCCACTTCCCTGACTTCAGGACTGGACCTTGAAATGCAAATAGTGACAGAACCAACACAGAAAAGCACTCTGCCCCTTGTGTAAAATATCCACTAGGTATCATATTGTTTTCCCTCAGTCCTTTCAGCTTATGAAAATCTTCCAATAAGCTTGCAAACCCTGCCAGTTTTTGCAGTAAAAGCCAAAGAATCTTTTTGGGCAAACCCTGCTTTTGCTGAAATCAATGATAGTAATGCCATTGACTGTAACAGAAAAAAAAAAATTAGCTCATCACTTTAAAAACACAAGTATATTTTATTATTGGGACAATATGACAATTATGATCCATTTAATGATTCATTTACAGCTATCATCAGGGACAATGATAATGCTGTGATAGGCTGGTCATAAAATGACTTTTTCAGCCAGGTCTGTGAAGCAATTAGCCTGAAGAGTTTTGAGCCTAATTACATAGGCACTGTATGAGTCATAAATTGTAAGATATAATAATAGCTGTTTCTTCAGCTGTGGATAAGCTTTCTATATAACAAAATATTAAGGAGTTCTAAGTGTGCATGCTTATATACCTATACAAAGAAACAAATTATGTATATCAAATTTGGCGATAGGTATAAATAATACGAAGTCCATAAAATTATATGACATAGAAGAATGAAACTATTACGTCCTTCAAATAAACGTAAGCTTCCTTAGCATCTGATCTAGATAAATAAACCCCCCTTAATATAATACACAAGAAACTAATCTGTAAATAGATGAATAGAATACACAAATTCATATGAAAATATGCTTTAAAAATTCATTCAGTTTTAACAATGACACATTTTTTACCTATTTGATTACTTTCTGGGTCGTCTTCTTCATCTATTTCATTCTCCACATCTGTTGATTCTAATGAAGCAAAGAGAATCGACACTGATTATTAGGGTTACAAACACTGATTGACTATCATGCTGGCAATAATAGTATAGCAGATTTTCCTGTGTCAGAGCATCATTATGTCAGCTTGACAGAACTGTTCATTATGATGGACTCTGAAAATTAATGGAGAAAAAAGAAAGATTTAAAACTCTTCTCTGCCCAGTCTTGGCACAGTTTTAGTTATCAGCAGGGAGTTTCCATGACTGGGAAAGAGGAATTAGTGTGATGAATTAGCATCTCATTCATTGTATGTACAATTTTGGAGCCCAATTCCATAACAGTTCATCAGCATAGGCATAGTTAATCACAAGAATAGTTTCACTGACTACAGTGACACCACTTGTGTTTGGGCTTCAGACTGAGCTTCTGGCTTCAGATCACACAGGCCGAAATCTTTGTGCAGCCCTTGGTGTGAACAACCAAAACATGTAGAGATAACAAAGAGGTTCCTTCCCTCTCTCTTTTTGGAGACAGGTAAAGACAATCACTGTGGTCCCAGCACCCTTCTTGCCACTGAGGACATTGCAGGATGCCCTGCCTCTCTTTCCTGGCAGCTCTCGCTCTGGTGGCATATGAGGAACCACAGAGGATGGAATATGTGATAAAAAGATATTGTACAGTTTTCTCACCCTGAAATGAAATTAGCATGTAGATGAAGTCTGTCATGTTAGCCTCAAAATGTATTAGCTACAAAAGATGAGGAACACCCTCTATTATTGCTCAGTTTTGTTGCCAACTTGCATGGCATAAGTTCATTCATATAGTGCTGAGGGCTCTCAGTTCTATTCCCTCTCCTACATAAAAGTCATTGCTTCATCTCCATCATGAAGGATAGGGTTCAGTTGCTTTTGTTTATCTGGGGTTGCTGCTGCCAAATTATGTGCAGTATGCAATGTACTTATGATCATCAGTGATTGGAATAACTCAAGACTGGCCAGAAATAAAAGGACTCAAATAGCATCTGAGGAATACCTTGGCTCAGATGTAGAAAAGGCCATGTTCTAACTTTACTTTGGGTCCCACATGTCTGGGGGCTAGTGAACACAGCAAATGAGTCATAGCAAACTCAGAATGGCAGGACATCAGAGGACCTCTGTGCCTGGCAAAATCTTGGAGCAGATTCTCCTGGAAGGCGTGCTAAGGCACATGAAAAACAACAAGGTGGTTGGTGACAGCCAGCATGGCTTCACTAAGGGGAAATCCTGCCTGACC
>JAVHNF010051665.1:7411-20119 GCA_034783455.1 Micropsitta finschii
GGACTGATAAGAGCACACTGAATATGTTTGCCTCTCAATCTGGTCTGTCCCAAACAGGTAGCACTGCCCTCTTTTTTATGTTTTTAATTTAATTAAGCTGAAAAAATGTTTTTTGTTGCTAACATTACCCTCAACACAAGAATAACTAAAACTGAATTAAACCCTTTATTTTATAACCTGTATTTTATAACCATATAATGGCATGCAGATCAATTTTTTCTGTCTTATCTGAAACTCTGGCTAAGCATATTTAACCTTATTCACATGAAGAAGGTTCTTGATTTTAATATCATTAATAACTGTCTAATGGCACACATCAGGTCAGAGCAATCACATGCATTTTTACTGATAATTGTAAGTATCTTTGCACATGTACTGTTTCCTTACTGCTTTGGTACAGTGGCTTACAAAATTTCCATTATTCCCATTCTAATAGATTACTGTAGCATTTCTATTTCCACTACTGGAAACCTGCCAAATATTTTAAGTATAGAAGGCTTTTTATATGCAGTAAAACTCTTCTCTAAGTCCACAGTGTTTCCTGTGTGGCAAACTCTCTGAATTTACCTTTTCTTATATATCCAAATCTGAATTAATCTGAATAACAATAGTCATTCTCAAAGGAAACCTTTTTAGACCTCCAATTTAAAAATGTACACTGGACACATGATTTCAGAAGTTTTTAATACCTATTTGAAAACTGAAAGAATCCAAAGTACATTATTTACTTAAAAACAAAACCAAAGCATGACAGATAGTTTCAAGACAGAAAAGGCATAGTTTTAAAGAACGAGGTATTTTTATAATAATTTAAAATTATTAAGAAACAATTAGGAATCCAGCAAAGCATGTGTTCACAGTGTTTCACCTTTCACAAGAGCTAGACTTTACTCTGATTTGCTCTCCCAGCAAACAACAAAAACATATTAAAAAATGATTACTTTTAATATTCCTTCACATTCCAAACGATAGGAATTCATAATCTGTAAAACACAGAGTGAAACAGATTTATTTTTAAAAGTTAATTTAGTTCTGGCAAGCTATTAATTCCATAAGTCAGCAGGAATATAGTTTTCTATGATACCACAGAAACATATAAAAATTAAAATATGCTCTTGAAAATGACATTAAGCTGATGTATAAAAGGTGAAATTCCTTCCACATATGTGCAATGACTGAGCTATCAGTCTCTGTGGTACCTGCTCCAAACCCAGACTCAACATAGAGCTTTCTAAGTGACTTTCCCATGGCGAAGAGGTCTGAATCCACATACAGGTAAGTCCTTCTGGTCCTTTTGTGATGCATTGTTTCATCCAATCCAAAAGTTTACAATGGTATACAAGTCTTTGGAAAGAATAAAAAAAAAAAAAAAAAAAAAAAAAAAAAAAAAGCTATAACATGATTTTTACAAATAATAAAAAACATTCTGCAAGATTTTCAGCCTATTGTTCTTCTACATTAGTGTTACTAAACTTCAGCATGTGTCACACTGTGATTTGTCCTTGACACTTCCTCCTTGAAAAATTTGCAATCTCAGTGGTTAAGAAAAACTGACTTCATAAATTGGAAACTTGACTACAGAGAGATTTGGATAAGATTTTTAAAATAGGTGCTTTACCACTTTGGTCCCACTGCTTTCTGAGTACCTAAATGTCTTTTGCAAATGGAACTTAACTACAGTAGAACACCAATTTCTAAAAAGGTACCATGGGAATTATGAAATAAGGAGCTTCACTTCTCTATCAACCCAGTGTTTGCTAGTGAATGAGAATCAAGAGATGAAAGAAACTGCTTTTATGCTGTTATATGAATTTAACAGCAATAAGGAAAAGAATTATACAGGAAATATAAAAAATAAGTCAGACATAGTGAAAAGTAGATCACATTTTTTTAATTAGTTCTTATTTAATCATCTAAAAGTTCCAGTAGCAATTGAAATGAAGAAATAAAAGTTTATACTATTTCTTACTTTGGATGAAATGTTTCATTGATTGAACGGACCTAGAACGAAAAATTAAGTTTGTTCACTGTAACGCTTTTAATTAATCATGTTTAAGGTGACACTGTGCTATTATACTACAGAGTCATGTAGTAGAGAAACATAATGACCTCTCCTGTAATCTTAGAGTTTTCAATGGAATATCCTCATACAGCAGTAATTTGATTATTTTGCAGTTTTAAAATGCAATTGAAAGCATTTTTATTGGATACATTCTTACTACAGAACTACAGACCCTTCATTTGATAAATCTATGTAAGAGCAGACTGAAAATGAATGATCACTTAGAAGGGAAAAAGCACTGATGAAAAAGGGAAAATAAGCTTGGAAAAAATTTAATCACTGTAAATTCTGATACAATTAAATTATTCTTCAAGGTATTCTGATTTTTGATTCATCAGCATTCAAAACTCTGTATTACATTAAACTCTGCACTGCAATCTTTCAAGGTTTTACTAAAATTTAACCTGTCAATTCACTGAACCCAAAAGGAAACAGCAGAATTGTCTCACTTTCCCTGGGTGCTACCCGCTTTCTCATTTTCCTTAGCCATTTTCATTCACCAGCAACTGACTTGATATTACAGCCTTCAGGTCAATTCTGAGAAGCTTCAAGAAGTACTAACAAACAACAGGTAGAAGTTTATCTGTCTTTCCCTTCTGACAGTCTTTGCATGTCTTATCTCTCTTTGTAGCTGTTTTTCATGCCTTTTTAACCTTCCTAATTAGACAAAGGACCCGGAACTACTTTTATGCCTTGAACTCACACAACTGAAATCAAAGTTAGGTGTTCTGTAATTAAGGATGATGTGCATTTCAAATTCAAAAATTGGTCTAATGTCATTAGACCCAGCAACATTTGGCAAGTGGTTGTGTGCTGTGATCCATGTACCTAACATCAAATAGAACAGAACTGTGCCATTAATTCAAAATAGAAAACTCTTAAACTGCATATTTTTCCAGTAGAATATCAAACTACTATAGAAAGAGTCTCGCAAGAAGGCAAAAAGGAACAGATTAGGAGACCTGTCACACTTCATTTTTTATAAACTCTTTCTAGGCCAAGACTTCTTTTTCCACACTAAAGCAAGTCATAGGAATTTTGAATTCTTGTTCTGCTAATCTCCAAATAAATCACCCTCAATTCTGTTAATTAGTTTCTGCAGTTCTCAAGAGACCATTCTGATTTCCATGAACATGTTCTTATGCTGACTGATTCAGAGACAACGGATAGAAAAGGTATAAACCCAAACATAATGGAAAAGCAACTTTGCTGCTGTAATTAAGGACAACTTTATCTCAGCAATAAACTACATTTAGATTTTGTCAGTAACTGGCAAACAAAGGTACAACCAAAATCTACATATTTTCTCTTGATGTTTCTTGTTCAGAATACCTCTATCTGACTTACAGTGATAATGAGCAGATTTAGGGTGTTTGGAAGAAGAAGCTAAAAATCCCACATTCATCAAACAGAAATCCTTTAGCTTATTTGAGCAACAGAAATGTAGACAATGTTTCTATCTTGATTTCAAGTTTAGTTTAGTTCTTTTACAACACATACAATTTTCTGTGATATGTCTCTTATTTTTCTTTTATTCCCTGAAACTATTTTAGTCACTGAGACAAGGGGGGGATCACAAAATTACAAAATGGAATATATAAACCTTTAGAATCAGTTTAAAGTAATGTTAAGTTTGATGGCTTTGTAACAGTAGCAATGGAAAATTACTGAGGTGCATGATACACAGAAAAAGAAAAAAGTAGTGTACAGCTAGAGAACATAGAATTCTTGTACAAGATAAACTGTCGTAGTTAATGTAGTTTTAGGCCCTATGACCTTAGTACAAAATGAATGTAAGAAAAACAGGCTAGAAGAACAGGACACAAGGATAAGGAGTATCTGGGAATGGCATGCGTACAGGACAGGCTGCAGTTAAACTAACTGATAAGTAGAAGGACAGGAGGATTATTACATCTGTGGTGTTAAATGAACCAGTTAAGCTGGTATAAACATCTACTGCGCATGCTTCAAAGGCTGCCAGAATTGATGAAAATTGTTGGAAGAAGCAAATGACCTTCAGAGACTACCACCACAATTCTGTATGCATGTGGGGAACTTTCTGGAAAATAATGTAATCCATACATGAATGAATATGTATGTATGCCCAGTGACTAAATAAGGAAGCTTGTGCAGCAACATGGAGACACGCGTTAGGAGGAGCTATACCCTGTGTCTCTTGGCGCCGCAATAAAGAATACCTGCTTGTCAACTTGAAAACCTTGTTGGCAAGTTTGTTCCTGGAGTTTTCTTCAATCATCACCTACTGCCATTTCAGTCTTATTTAGCCTAAATGTTTCTAAATTGATATTTTTAACTGCCCTTCTTTCTTTACTACAGTGTCATAGGTCAGACTGAAATTCTATAATCTTCAGTAATGCCATATCAGTAAACTGCATGTTAGGTGAGCCTAACACATGAAGTAATGGTCCCTGGTGGCTCCTCCCCCAGGGAGTCCCACTTTAGCTCCTCCCCAGAGAGTCCTCTTTTAGCTCCTCCCTGGAGAGTCCTGCTTTGGCTGCTCCCTGGAAAGTTCAGCTTTGGTTCCTACCCGGAAAATTCCTCTTCAGAACTCTTTGGAAAAGTCTTGACCCCTGGAGACCTTTCTAGATATTGCTGGCTACTTCTTCTGGCTGGCCCCCTGAGTCAGAATGAGTGTGCATTTTTTGTCAATATAAAAGCCCAAGCCTCATGCAACGCAGGGAAGCAAAACTTCATGCCATCCAGGTCAACATTGTCTCCGAAAGGGACGCCCACTACGGTAGTGCCTGCCTCCTCTCACTGAGATGATGATTCCCGGAGCTGCTTTCCTGATAGTCCTCACAGGGTCCTTGGGGTTGGTAACATATGCACTCTTCAGAAATATCCTATACTGTATCTGTTAGATTCTCTATATTTTCCTATATTAATAAACTAATTGAGAGTTCTCTATTTGTGTCTCTTTTCTCTCAACCCAGAATTCTTGAACTCTGGAACAACCTCCCAATTTCAAAAAATAATTTTCCCTATTAAATTTCTTTCTGATTTTTCAAACAGTAAGGATTATAATACAATTTATCTAGTTATTTCAGACTTCAAAGTGGGAAAAGTGATATTTAATAATTCATGGTGACTAGCTTTGAAATGACTAAACCCAAGATGCACATCTAACAAGGTTCTTTTCTCTTTTTCCATTATTTTTTTTTTAATGGTTCATATAAGGGAGGAGAAATACAGTAAAAAACATTAGCTACTGATTTGGAGAAAACTCCTGAAACAAACTCACCAAAGAAGTTTTCATGTTGACAAGCAGGTATTATTTATTGCGGCACCAGGAGACAAGGGAGATAGCTCCTCCTAACGTATCACTGTATTGCTGCACAATCTGTCCTTATATAGTCACTGGGCATACATACATATTCATGAGGCTATGCATGAGTTACATAATTTTCCAGAAAGTTTCCTGCATGCATACAAAAATGTGATGGTGGTCTTTGAGGGTCGTTTACTTCTCCCAGCAATCTTCGTAACTTCTGGCAGTTTTTGAAGCACCAGCTGAATTAACATTACAGACATAGTAATCATCCTGTCCTTCTGCTTATCAGTTTAAGTGCTCCCACCCTGGACATCCCCTAGTCCTGGATACTCCCCAGTAGATGTTTACACCAGCTTAATGGATTCATTAACATCACAAACATAGCAATTATCCTGTCCTATTTATCAGTTAGTTTAACTGTGTCCACCCTGGACATCTGCAGGTCCCGGATACTCCCCATCCCCAGGTTCTGTTTTTCTATTCTGCTTTTCTTACACTTTTTGTACTAAGGTCCTAAGGACCTAAAACTATGTCAACTACCTTCAAGCACCGCAGTTATTTTCCATTACAAAGCCATCAAACTTAACATTACTTAGAACTGATTACATTTTGTGCTTTTGTGCCTCCTTGTCTCAGGGTTTGTTTTTGTTTTTTTGTTTTTTTATTTGGTTTTAAATGGATAGGGAACTCTTTAAACTTACTTTAAGTGAAACTAAATTCTCATAAATCTTGCTCAAATGATCTTGGAATCAGAAAGCCATTATAGAGAGACTTGAGCAAATTGAAATCAGTTGGCATTAAAAGAATGTTATTCTGTAATACTATTACCAAATTACCTGGAATATAACAGGCCCCAAATAGAATCTGAGCATTCCATAGAAGATGTGAAAATGGAAAGAACAGATAATGTTATTTTGAGGCTTTCTTTCTCCTATGTATCTTTCTGTATATTTTGTTTGGTTTCTACAAAGTCATTGCAGTATCACTGAATATAATAAATAAACTTTAATAAAAAAAAATTAAATAACCATTGAAAATCACTGATATTTAAAGGAACTTCACAAATTTTAATGACCTTTTCATGACTTGTGGTATAACAGAATGTGTAGCCAAACAAACACATTCCTTCCAAGTCCTGCTAGCAGCCAAAAGAGTTCTCAATTACTTTTAAGTAGAACAAGTCTGAAGGTAAACAAAACAATTGCCCAAGTACCCAGGTGATAGTGCTTACAGGGAAAGGACACTGACATAATTCAGGTAGCACTGCAAGCCAAGCAGCTTTCAGAAGAGAAACATTTCTTATCCTTAGTCCTAGTACCTCTTCTGAATGAAAAGCAGTTTAATTTATCTTCTGAATTGTAGTTTTCGATAAATTTTTTAAAGGTCATAAAATTATAACTTTAATCTGGATAGTGTGTGATAAATGTAGTGTTACTGCCTGAGGAGTAGCCTGAGCTCATAAACTTGAAAGAAATTAACTCTACCCTATCCGAAACCAGGATACTGGGACACTAGACCAGGGGCCATCGCTCTGGTTTTAATGTTATAGTTGGGGGTTTTGTGGGTTTGTTTTTTGTTTGTTTTGTTTTTTTTTTTTTTGTTCAGGCCATCCTAAGTGATCATGGACAAGCCTTCAAAGTGCAAGGCATTCTCTATCCTATGTGCCTTTTCGGTACCATATTCTGGCCACTGTTATGTTCTGCAGCCACCACAGGTCTTTCATGCAGTACCTGTGCATGTGCAATACCTGATGCCACTCTGATGGGCCACGCTACAGTCCTAACATTATTTCAGACACATTTAATTAAAAAAAACCAAAACAACCCACATTCAGAAAGGTAAAAGTTAGCAAGAAAAATAAAAACATTTAGTACCCCAAGGTACACAAGGAGCATATATATGATCTAACACCAATTATTATATAAAATGGATAGAGACAGTTTCTACTCTGGAAAAGACCATGGTCCTATGCCCTGCTCATAAAAATAGCTCCAAAGTGTGTAAAAATAATATTGAAAACTGAATTTCAGGAAAGAAACTATGTCTTACTCTTATCTACCATTTGGTCTCTCCTGGAACTGAAATACTTTCTCACTTTTTCTGTATTCTCCAGAATAGCTACACTAGTGAAACCTTAGCATTGTGTCTCAGCTTCATGGTTAGAATTCAGAGATATCTTAATGCTTGAGATTAAAGAAAAAGAAAGTACTGTTATTTTGCTGTTGCTTTCAGAAGCTAAGCTCCATAATTTCCTTTATGTTTCATTTCCACCAGTATAGTAGAACACAGAACATAGGTACATCTATAAACAACTGTAGTAATAAATTGGGTATATTGGATAGCTGGTGATCAAAACAAAACTTGTTGCCTAGTTAGACTAATGATATAAAGGATGGAAAAGTGTCACTTGCTGTTTTCATGGCTATGATAAGCCTCAGCTAAAATTGCTTAGTTCAGTAATTTATCACAAAGTGTTAGTTCATTTAATAAAACAAAATTTAGACAAAAAATCAGCAGAAAGAGGATAAAAGAAAATAACTTTAAATTCTGGAAGTTTCTCCTCTTGAATTAATTTTCTGTCAGTGGGGTTGGAGTATTTTGTAAGTTAATAATTTTTAACACAGGATCTTCACACATATTGGGGTGAGGAGGAACCATCAGCTTTTCTAAATTACTTTTGATTCACCTCAGAGACCAATTGTTCTTGAAAATCTGATTATATGAAACACCTATTTACCTCTTTGGGCTCAGAAATCCCTTCCTGTAACCAGACACATACCATAGATTGCCTGAAACCAAATAAAACAGCAGAAGAGTGGTTGAGCATAGCAGCCCCTTCCAAACTTGAAGTGTTCTAGATCTGAATCGTTTTTTCATGAAAGCTTATTTCTCCTTTCTGACTCTTAGGGTATCTTGTCACTAATTTACATATCTTTGCTTGTCCCAATATTCACTGTTCTCATATCTCCATTTAGCTGGTCAGTTCTTGGAACTTCTTCCCTCACCCTACTAAATGTATTCATTTACTATAAAAATCTGTCATCTACTGTTCTGAAACAAAAGAAAGATAATGTAAAAATCTTTTCCAGCAAAGTAAAAAATTTGAAAAGCAGATAAAAAAAGGTGGGAGATAACACCAATCCATCAGGAGACTTCGCACATACTTCATAAGAAATCTTATTGTACACAAAATGTATCTGGGCAACTTGAGGCATAGTACTTAGAGCAGTTTAGATTTTTAGTTTCTTGAAAGGCTTTCCACCAGTAATGTGAGTGTAAACAGAATAAAGTTGTCCAGCCTTGTTTACTTATTCCTGTGCTTGGTTATGTCTTTGTGTAGTTTCAGGAAAAAAACTATCTGGAAACAGATTTGGGTAAAAATTCACAGATAGGCTGATGCAGTATTTTTTATCTATAAACATTTCACTATTTTCCTCTTTGACCCTTTTCTTTGAGCCAGGTTAAGGCTGCATAAACAGTTTCACAGGAATAGCATAAGCCAGAAAAGAAGAGCTGAGAATGAGAAGCCAAAAGGTTGCAGAGTGATGCGTTGAGAAGGGTGTAGTTGTGAAGGTGCCTCTGCTGCTGTTGAGTGTACATCTGTGGCTTGGATGTTTTTGTCCCCTACTTGGAAATATTTATCTGCCAGCACAGGGACTCACAGTAGTCACAATGTTGAGCAATAGGTCAGAAAATCAGCCAAGAGAAAATTCCAAAAAGGATTGTTCCTGAGAATCTTTCTATTCTGTATATTCGTTTATCTCCCTGGAATTACTTCTTCAGAGCTATCAGAAGGTACCTCTTTGCTAAAGTGGAAAAGGCCTTGGAATAAGTTTTTCCATATCCTTTGGAGTATTATTGTATTTTGATTTTCTTCTTTTGAAACCTAAGCCAATTGAGGATGGAGATGTTGGTGCTGCCTTTTGAAAAAATTTTGGAGTAAAAGGAAAACAAAGTTTTTTCTTTTCCTTTATATTGAGGAATAGTAACACATTTCCACTATCGGATGGAGAAGTACCCTTGACACCAAATTTTGAACTACAAAAAGAAGACTCAGCTTTTGACCACCCAGGAAAAAAAAAAACATAAACCAAAAACCACAAAAAACCCCAAACCAAAAACCAAACATAAACAAATACCACTGCCTCTCAGCTAAAAATCAACAAGGAAAAAAACCAACACCACAACCCTGTAAGGCAGTGTTGTGGTTTAAATCCAGACAGCAACTAAGTACCACATAGCTACTTGCTGTCTGCCTGTTCCCCCCTCCTCCCAGTGGGATAGGGAAGAGAATCGAAACAATGTGAAACCTGTGGGTTGAGACAAGAACAGTTCAATAACTAAAGTACAATGTACTACTACCAATAAATTAAAAATGATAAGGGAAATAACAAGGAAAGAGATATAAAATTAAAAAGGAAAAGGAAAAAGAATCCCAGTAAAGCCCTACATGAGCAGTGATCTGGGCCTTCCAGGTAACTCCCCCCAGCTTACACATTGGGCATAATGTGCTGTGGTATAGAATACCCCTTTGGCTAGTTTGGGACAAGTGTCCTGTCTCTTATCCCTCCTGGCTTCTTGTGTCCCTCCTCATTGGCAAAGCATGAAAGACTGAAAAGTTGCTGATCAGGGTAAGCATTACTAAACAACAACTAAAATATTGGTGTGTTATCAGCATTGTTCTCATGCTAAATCCAAAATACAGCACTGTCCTAGCTACTATGAAGAAAAATGAACTGCATCCCAGCCAAAACCAGGACAGGCAGGCACTCCAAAAGAGATTTCAGTCTTTGGCATCCAGCTAGATAAAATAGCCTGCCCTCGTAAATGCAGCTAAGCTGTGAGAAGAAGTGGAGTTTGAGATCCTGTGGTTATATAACTGGTAGCGCAGCTGTTGCACCATTTGAGTGGTTTTGATTTATTACTCCAAAAGTACTAACTCACCCTCTAGCTTACAATTCCAAGTCATAATGCTTGATTCCATTTCGGAAAACATTGAGCAGCAATGTTGTCTACTGGACCTAGCCAAAGGCCAGGAAACTTGACAGAAATTTGATAGAACTGATTGAAATTTGATAGAAAGAATAGAAGGATACATATATATATGTGTGTATATATATATGTATCTATACATATATATAAGAACTGGCAAGAAAAAGAAATAACAATTTCAAAGTAAATTTACTCTTTTACTTTCATTTTTATTATGGATATTTACTTTATGGTAACCTACAAAAATAATTCTCTGATGCACTGAAATCTTAAACAGTGATCTGAAGTTCTGTTATAGCATCATTCGCTTACTGTGTTAACTATTGAAAAGCAACCGTCTTCAGTCATACTTATAGGACAATTCAACAACTATTTATGTCCACTACATAATCTATACAGCCATAGTGGTAATAATAATAATAATCTTGTAACATTTTTCTCTGCTTGTCACAATTACAATAAAATCATGTAAAGACCAAAAAAAAAAAAAGAAACCACAACCAGAAAAAGAGCGCAAAACAACACCCCCCCCCAAATCCCTACCTCAATTTATTACACAGTTTATTGTCCTCTTTAACATACATAGGAGTAGAATTCAGCTAACCTGAGCATGACCACTACCGATGGTCATTAAAAAACTGTGTGCTCAACACTTATGAAAGTATTTTTAGAAAGACTATATTTGAACTACTTGGACATAATCCTATAACCCCTGTGTTGCTTTAAATTATGCTAAACACTATTTTAAGACCCTGGGAAAGAAGAAAAAGATGACCCAAATCTCAATATTTATTTCGAGAAAGTTTGTTCACTTTTCTTCTAAAATGTAAATTAATAAACCACATTTCCTTTATAATATTCCATTATGGGTTTCAAAATTTTTGTCATCATGCAGTTAAAATGCTTAGCAAAGGAAAAAGTTAAGAACAGAAATCAAAGTTTTAACATTATACTAATGAATTTGAACAAATTCCTAGCCATAATGTTTATAATCTTAATTTTATGCTTTTTTAAAAAAGACACATAATCTTGTTGCTCAAGGACTATTTTCTGGATTTGAGAAAGAGATTTCTGTTCCATTGCCAGATAGAAATATTCCATTAAAGTTTACTCATGTGGCATATAATGTGGCAAATTTACCATTTTATAGAAGCAGCAAAAAATAATTTTCATCTCACAAAAAAGGTGAACAAAAGTCTGCAGTACAAGATATGGAAAAATAAAGATCACTGTGAACAATTTATTTATTACAAAATCAGTGGTAAGACTAACATAGGAGAAAGTAGAAATTTGGCTGACCACATTCCAAAAAGGAAATTCTTCTGAATTATTGCTAAAAATTTAACCCCTGCTATACACAATAGTCTCCTCTGATTTTGCCTCCTCAGTTTATCTTAGCTTTTCTTTCAGCTTTTCTTCAGTGATTCATTCAGTTTTATGCTACATTTTTAATAGAAAATGCAACATTAAGAAATTGAGAGGGATTTTGTTCCTCAGAAATATTAAACTGGTTATAACAACCTTTCTAAACGTACATTTTCCAAACTATTGCAATGAACAACAGAATTAATAGAAGCCTTACGTAACTCATTTGAAGTATAGCGGGAAAAGCAGGGCAAAAGAACAATTTGATGCAAAATACCATCAAGTCAGACTTGGAAAAAGTTGAACCTTAGCTTCTGTTTTTCCTATTAGTTTTAGTATGAGTTTCCCCCAAAGCATATAATGAAGAACAGTCCTGCTGAGCTCTTCAAGTGTCCAATGCATCCCTGAGAAATCATTGAACACAAAGAGAAATATTTCAGGTAATTCTGAAAGGAGACAAATTTACCTTTTTGAGAAGTAGACCGAGATTCACAAAAGAGTGCTTAAGATCTTGTTTAGCTTGATTAGGAATTGGATCAATGAAAAGTCCTTGAGAAAAATTTAAAGCAGGTGGTCTTAATTTTTCCAGGTGTTGTTAATATAGTCTTGGTTAACTCAACATAGCTTGACATTGTTGAGCCAAAATAACACTGCAGTCTGTAGCATGTGGGAAGTTTTTGTAATCAACAAAAGAAGTTTCCCTTCCTTCTTCTTTTGTTTTTCCTCCTTCCTCTCCTTTCTCTTCTTTTTCTCCCTCCTTTCTTCCCTCCTGTGATGGTCAAGAGCCCCTTTTAGTGTTTGTCTCAAAACAACTCTCAAGAGAGAAGGATCTGACAGCTCATCGCTTGGGCAGACGACTGGGGAGCAGAGCGGGGATCCTGCTCCAGGAAGGTGGGGGACGCTTCCCTGTGCTGTCTGCCCTGAGGCCATGAAGATCAACTGCCCGGCAACAAACTGCCGGGAGACAGCGATAGACACTGCCGCGCTTGCCATGACA
>JAVHNF010051690.1:18148-30681 GCA_034783455.1 Micropsitta finschii
TCTTCTCCAGGCTGCCCCAGCCCAGCTCTCTCAGCCTGGCTCCAGAGCAGAGCTGCTCCAGCCCTTGCAGCATCTTCTGGCAAGCTCGGTGATTTGGGGCTCATGTTGCAATAACCTGGTCGAGTTTGGAATATCTTCAGCCCCTGCAGGGAATCACGGTCCAGAAGGCACAGCAGCAGCCTGGATCAGGAGCAGCCTCTGCCACGCTCCCACATCACCCACAAAGAACGCTGGGGACTTGGGGCTTCTCCATTAGCCTGGCTCCAGGTACTGTCAGTCATCACCCTGGCTTGGGTCAGTCTATCACGCTCCTGCTTTCCTCTGGATCTTCCTCCTGCATCTTCCCTTTGGCTCCATTGTCACCTTTAGGCAAGGCTGATGACTCCTTCCAAGAACAAAGCCTTAAGTTTGGTCGTCCAAGGAACAGATCGAGCTGTTTCTGTTGGTTCTTTCTATTGTTTCTGTCTGTATCTATAGTGCAGATCTATTTTAAAACCAGAATGGGTGCATTAGTGATCCAGGAAATGTCTCTGCCTGGGCAAACTGCTGAAAATGAAGCAAATGCTCTTTTCTTGCCTGCCCCAGTCAGTTGGTCTGGGGCACCAGCCTCCTGCCCTGCGGTGTGCTGCTGAGGCGAGACCATCATACCTGAAATGCCACATTTAGTGTTAAATATGGATTAACAAAACACCGGAGGGAAACACTGACTTGAAAAGTTGTGCTTTAATTATATGTCATGGATTATAAAAGCAGAAAGAGCAACTGTGCTCATTTAGTCCAACTTCCTCTATACCTATAAATAACAATAAACAGCCTTTTGCTCAAACACAAAGCAGCTTTCTTCAGTGGGTGAAACGCTGCATGCTGGGAATGCCAGGAAGAAACAACATCTTGTTTGCATTATTTTATGTAGGTTTGAAAGGGCTCCACTCAAGCTGAGGTCATGGCTCCTTTGAGGGCAAGGGCATCCTGCCCTGGGAGAAGCTGGGTCTGCACAGGGGTCAGGATGTGGTCAGAGGCAGTGTACCATGGATGCTGTAGCACGTGTATGGAGCACTGGGCAGCAGTCCTTCTGGGGACAGGGTGGCATGTCCTAACAGGAGCAGCGGTGGAACTGCAGCCTGGTTTAAGTTTTGAGCCCTGATGCAGTAGGGGCAAATGCAGATGGGATCATCCAGCTTCAGCAGTTAGCACCGAGGGTTCAAGCCCTTCAAAACGCCTTTGCTTCTCTTCATAGAAATATATTATAGAGTGGTTTGGGTTGGAAGGGCTATAAAGATCACCTGATTCCAACCCCCTGCCTCGGGCAGGGACCCCTTCAACTGGAGCAGCTTGCTCCAAGCCCCTGTGTCCAAACTGGCCTTGAACACTGCCAGGGATGGGGCAGCCACAGCTTCTTTGAGCATCCTGTGCCAGCGCCTCAGCACCCTCACAGGGAAGAACAAAATGGGTCACATCATCTCTTCTAGCAGTAATAACAAGCAATGAAATCTTGGTCTCTATCATTAAATATTCATCCCTGAGCTGCGCTATGTGCAATACCTTAAATTAATACTGAAAACCAAGGTAAGCTGTGAAAAGTTAAAACAACTGATACCAAAACTAGTAGGGAATTGTACCAGATGCTTGTAGAATGAAGTATATTGTTCTCTACTTTCTGTATGTGTACACTTCTGTAACTTTATATGCTACCAACCAGCCTGAACTATCTGAAAGATGTAATTCGGTTCACTTAGCTGCAAGTGAGAAGAAAGGAAAACCCACCAAAACCCCCCAATTATTATGAATGGCTCTTTGCAGGGTCTGTAATAGAATATATGTCTCATTTGATTAAAATTATACATCAATAAAATGCTTGCTAGCATTGAAATTGTGCCAGTAGTGCAATTTATGCAGAAGGTCCAGTGAGTGATCATTTGCTCCTCAGTAAGCTACACTTACTGGGTTAGCATGGCAAGTACTGTAGAATTTGATTGTTATATATTGAGAATAGAATACTTTTTACCAATATTTTAAATGAAACATTAGCACCATGAGTAAGAAACCCATACAATTGTTACAGAAAGCTAAAGAAAAGATGAAGTGAGGAAAAGCTTGTTTCTCACTGGAGAACAGAATAATAATTATAATAAGCTGCTTCAGAGAGAAGACTGAAATAATGATGGATGCAGGTCTGGGAAAATGCATTTACTTTGTGAGGAGGTGGTGTTTGTATGTGGCTTTTAGCCTCCAGATCAGTATAAAATAGAAAAGCACACTGCTAACCTTCCTGTTGGGGGTTCCTGCATTAGCTTCTGTGGGACTTTGCCCATTCTGGATGTGCTTTGGTACTCCAAAATGAGGTCCCATATGGGTCGTTTATGTGCTGGTGTTCTAGGGCTTGCGTGTCAAAGTATGTGATCCTATCAGTTAGGTGAAACTACTGTTGCCCAAGTGAATAGGACAAACATAATGATCCCCTTCAGTGCAAATGCCAGAGCTGGGCTTATTGGATATACAGTGGTAACAGGATGGAAAAGGGTGTTGAAGTGAGAGGACAAATTTAATCTAACATGAAAATAGAGAAAGCTCCTAAGATAACACCAAACTTAAAGCTACTGCGGGTTTTATTTGATGGGTGGTCTTTGACCATTTCTCCCCAAGTCTGCTATCGCTAGCAGTTTTCTTGCACATGCGTTACTAATGTTCTTCTCCACCACTGTAAATTTCAACAGGCAGATAATAAGTTGTGCTTCTAGTAAATGTGCATTGCCATTCTGCTAACAGCTTTGTATAAAGTCAAGACTAAAGAGTCTCTGTTCCATACCAAAGAGTTGTCTTAAGTGGCACAGTCACACCATGAGGGGTGTAGAAACAGTTGTCTTTTCCCTTTGAGCTGCTTAATGCAATTTTCCTCTCTGAATCTGGAGAGCTGGGGAATGGTCATTTTCCTGCTTTATTCTAACTGATGTTTACAAATGCAGTTATCCAAAACAGTTCAACAAGCTGCATCACTTAGGCAAATTGTTTTCACCTCTTTGCTGTGCATTCAGTTATTTTCAATTGGAAATAGCCCCTTTTTAGCATTTCTGTTTTGCTGTTGGATCTTAAGGAAAACACATGAAAACAGCTAGTTCTACAAGCTGGAGTCAGCTGCTGAGCTAAGGAGAACGCACACCACAGAGTTCCCAGTGCTGTAGTGGCATTTTTTCTGATCTTAGATTTAAGTGAAGATCGTGTGCTATAGTCTTAAAGCTTTCACAAGGTATTTCAAAGACAGTCCTTCAGCAATCTGCTGTAACAGTTTATAAATACACCTACAGGCCTTTGAGGAACAACTACTGCAAGAGATGAAGAGGCAAAGTCTAATTATGCTTTAAGTCTACTGCAGGATTTTAAAGTCAAAATTTCTTCACGGCATTATGTTTTGTTCAGGTTATTTCTCACTGAAAGCATTCAGATTATCCCAACTGAGAAATGACACAAAGCCCAGGGAAGGCTGTCATGTGCTGGCCTGTGCTTTAGAATAATATATGTGAAATTAAAAATACGAGGAGTATTTCAAGATACTGGATTCCTACAAAGACAGATATAAAAATGATCTATTTTAATTCCTCAGAAAATTATCCGGTTCTGTTACATTTCTGCATTCTAGATTTTGAAGGTATTAGAACCAGTTCTTTCTCTAGAGTGGAAAGTAATACTGCTTGGTCTATTCTGATCCAAGGCAAGTAATACTACTGCTTATTGCATATCGGGAGGAAGGACTTCACAGCTGTAAAAGATTTTCTCTTCTGCACATGAGAATTCAAGATTCAGCTGAGCTTTGGGGACCTTTAATCTATTTGCCATGCTCATCTTTTGAAGATAAGTATTTTCTCTGATTTCCCTCACTCATCAGTTTACCTGCCCCTGTCTCTGTAAGAGTTCTGCTGCGAGATTAAATTCCTTCTGATACAGAAGAGAGAAAGAAGAACCAAACAGGACAGTCACAAATACCTAATGAGTAGGCCTACAAAAATGAACAGCCAGCACTAGAAAATATTTGTTCCCACTAAACTCCATAAATTAAATACAAAAAATGTGGCAAATATCACATCTGCTGTGTGCTGTTTTCAGTTCCGTGGTACAGTTGAGGAAGTTCATGTAACCTCATTGACTCCAATATATTGTTGCAGGTTTGCTCCTCTTTGATACAGGGAAGCCACAGTCCTTGCATTTAGTGAGCTAGTGGGGATTTAAGGCTGATTTGAATTGCTACAGTAGCTCAGACCATTGGATGTGTCAGTAAATGATTCATGTCTCTGATGTCAGAATGACTCTGGCATCATCTCATCTATATGAAGTTGTCCTGGTACAACTGAAATCAGAAGCTGTTATTTGTATATTGATTGGTTTCCTTTAGTATTGACTGTACAGAGTTACCTGCTTTTTTAGGGGAATAATAAATATTAACAGTAAGCTTTATAGTTTAATGTCCACGTCTCTTAAAGACAGTAAAGTGCTAATAAATCAAAACCTACAGTGACTTATATTTTAAAAGGTTAAATGAATTTCATTCAAGCAGGTTATGTGTTCAGAAGTGATATCCTCTTTCAAACCAGAGCCTGGGTGCTGTTGTTGCCTCTCATCAATCCTATCTCATCACTCTCTTCTGTGCAGGTTGGGGCACAGGTCACTGCCGTGACTTTCATCCTTGCTGTGTAGAAACCCCGGCTTTAATTTGCGCTCTGTATGTGGCACCTGTGCTATGCCAGGAAGAGTTTTTCTCTCTGAACAGCTGGTGGTTGAGAACAGAGTTTCACTTAATATGAGATCAGGCATTCATTTGCTGCTTTTCACTGTATTGAATGAAACAGGTCCCTAGGAATAGGATATTTCCTCAGGCTTTCTGGTTAGCTTGGTTAGCTAAGCACTAGAAAGCGGAAATAGGAGCTGTTCAGGGTCTGGCAGGTGGAATGGAAGAAGATGGATGATTGGCATCTTGGAATGAGATCTGCTTTTAGGTTATGTCAGGAATTACCTTTGCACCCCTTGTTTCACTCACATTATGAAATCCTACACAGCACTCTGTCTTACCTTTAAATCATTATGCTGCTGGTCTGATGTTCTTCAATTATAATATTGCAACTTGATTTTTATATGATGGCATTCATTTTTTAATGCTTTTACATAATGATGAAACAAAAAACGCATTACCAGAGAGTCTGGAATGCTGAGCTCTACCAGCTACTCAGACGATAAACCTAGGACGGGGTTGGATGATGGAGAGTTTAAACTGCACTGCCTAAAGAGGCTAGAGTCATCTGGAAGGGTCTCTCGGTCCCCACCAGATCTGAGGGAGTCTGCTGGGGTTGACTCTGATATTCTCATTCCTTAAGGCAGGCAAATGCATCCCTGTTGCTAGTCCTACAGGAGCCCAAACACCTACAGAACACAATGGAAACTTCCTTTCTTTGACAACTTGGCCAGAAAAAGTCTTACACTCTGAGATAATGCAAGTGAAGCTTAACATAGAAATGTACTCAAGTTGGAAATGGAAGTGAAGGTCCTTAGCCATGAAACAGTCTCTGGAGCTATAACAAAGCCAGAAATAGATGCCTTTATTTTTATATCGCTAGCTCAGTCATGCCTCATGTTCTTTTTGATGATTGTCAAGGATTTCTGTAACTCCTGGTTCCTCTGACAGAGAAAAGTTGAAGACCAGATGGGAGTGATGTATGCCATCCTCCAAATCACATGGTGTAATTCAGCAATAGCAGCTAAATAATGATATCACACTATTAGGTGGTTCGTATCAACTGCAAAACATGATTTTGCAAGACCCGCTTTTGCTGGGTAACACTTACAAATTAAACTATTTGCACTCTAGATGGTTATTTTTAATAAGAAAGCGGAGGAAGATAATATGTGAAGCTGGCAGGACAGATCACTGCATGCCATATAGCTGCACCTTATAAAGGTAAGAAAGACTTTGAATCATTGTTCTGATTATGTTCTGATGATAAATCTCTATTCACTTGAGTGTGCAATGCAGCAGGATGAGTCTGACCCTAAATCTTGGTGGCTTTAAGGGTCCTAAGGGGACTCTTCCACTGTGCACTGTCCAGCTGTATCTATTTCAGCTCTCATGCTGGCTTGGCTTGGAATTCTTCCCAAAATGCACAGGATTTCATCATCTTATCACTACCTGCCCTTTCCCCTTAACTCAAGAAAATCCCCACAGCTTCTCTGGGTGACCTGTGCCAGCACCTCAGCCTTACTGTAAAAAATTTCTTCCTTATGTCTAATCGAAATCTCCTCTTTTTTAGTTTAAAACCATCACCCCTCATCCTACCACAACAGGCCCTGTAAAAAGTCTCTCCCTATGTTTCTTGTAGGTCCCTTTTAAGAACTGGAAGGCCATGATAAGGTCTTCCTGGAGTCTTCTCCAGGCCGTACAAGCCCAAACTTCTCAGTTTTTCCTGTTATTAGAGGTGCTATAGTCCCTGGAGCATTTTTGTAGCCCTTCTCTGGACTCACTCCAGCAGGTCCATGTTGTTCCTGTGCATCCAGAGCTGGATGCAATACTCCATCCATGGCAATAAAAAAATGTCTATAAGCAAGTTTCTGCAAATACTGCCTTTTGTGTATTAATTAGAAAAGCAGAGCATTTATTTCATGGCTAACTGCTTAAATTTATCTAGCTTCTGATAAAATCGAATTTCGGATTAAGGGAATTCATATTTCATATGATGAAATTAAGTGAACGAAAGAGTATCAGAAATACAGCTTCAAGTCAACCAAACCCAACTATTGAAGTGTTGAAACTACCTTGTATACACCAGAAGAGGGAGCTCAGCAAGTAGAGCCAAAGTTAACCTGTCTCTCAACACCATACGGAGGACTACAGGGTTTCAAATTCTGCTTTTCATTTGTTTCACTATGTTTCCGGCATGAAACAGGTAGCAAAATCTTCATGATGCTCCATATGAGTTTATGTTAGTGAGCTGATCAGAAACAATCATGTTGCTATTTCAGATGTTGACTTCCCATATTGATCTGAGACAGCAGTTAATACAAGGCACTCTGTTTTAACGCTGCAGAGGCTTTACAAGAAAAGGTTGCTCTCTGCGTGGATTTGTGTGCCAGGGGAAGGCCTAATCATGTCTCACTGTTTTGATCAAGTCACCTTTTAACCGGATACAAATATGATATGATTTTGTAGCTGGAAACATGTAAGGGAGGACTAAAGGATCTGTGACTGGTGTGTTCATTAAAGTTCAAATTCCTCTCATTAGAGAGGAGATCACTGTGCAAAACTCCTCATTATTTTATCAGGGAGGTTTGCTTGTTTCAGGTGCTTCTGGAGCAATCCTTGCAACTAATGCATGTATGTATGCTTCTGGGTAGGAATATTAGCTTCTCCCACTCCCCTCCAACCCCAATCTGAAGTGCAATCAGTTAAGTTTTAATTTGGAAGTGCTCTCAGGTTTCAAATGTTGCTGTGCATGTTTGCCAAGTCAGCACTAGAACAAGTTATCTAAAATGCCAGGTACACTGGTAAAGCATTTAAAGGCTTTTAAATATTTATTTTGGTAAAAACTGGGGGGTTACATGAAATAGCATAAAACATGTCTTATGCTTGTAATGTACACTCTCAAAGTGCTAGCAGACTTCTAAGCTTCCAGAGAAATAAAATGAAAAGAGACCACAACTTGCACCACAAAGTCTCCAAACCCTTGCTTTATAGCTTCTTGCCTTTGAGTTTATGAGATATATAGCTTCTGTTGGGTTCACATGCAGCCATAGGGGAATCTTTTTGGTGTAGTATCAACAACCTGAACAGTTTATCATTATGGATTAATTTTTGTTATTCAGGCACATGAAAAATGAGTGGAGGTAGTGGTGGAAAGAAAAGTGCTGTTAAATCCTTCAAATGCAGCATATTTCACACTAATTCCTTGAGGAAATAATTCATTTACACTTTATGTGACTGTTTATTTAAGAGGAACAGGTATCCTTGTCCCTTATAGCTGTCTTTTTGTTGTACAGCTGTGTTTCATGTTGTCTCCTACAACATACGTTAAGGGGACAGAGGAGTGTTATGCACATGTTTGTGTAAAACTAGGTGGTTTGTGAAATCTACCAGCATCCAGGTAATTTTTTGTAAGCAAAAGCAGCAGAATAACTGCAAACTAGGTAGATCTAAGGTTGGTTTTATTTTTAGTTTCCTTTCAGGGAATAAAGGAATGTAATTTCCTTGGATGCATGAAATTGGATGTTAATACATGGAACTGAAAACGAGAAGGTGTGAAGGTCACCATGCAGAGTTTAACATTATGCTTAAAATAGCTACTGAAAGGCTGTAACTCTGTTCCCCTTGATAACTTGGGTTACTCGTAAGGCTGATCACTTTGTTGCTCCTAAGGAAGAAAGAGAAAGGTAGGGTGTGCAGCTTCCATCAGATCAATGAAATGATGTGATTCAATGAACGATGACTGCCCAATTATTGAGACCAATGCAAAGAAAGAAATGGGAAGCTGCAGGTGCAATACATGCGTGGAAGGGTTTGGAGATGGGAATGGACAGCTGTTCTGGCAATTGGTTCACAGTATGAAACTATGCATTCAGTGGAGGAGGTTTCAAAGGAAATTAAATTGTATTTTCGGGTTCTTTTACTCCAAATTTAAGCAAAGTAGAAAAATGGCTGGAGAAGAGGGATGGAGAAAGCAGAGATACTGGGTTTTGGAACAATATTTATACAGAGCAGTAGAGGAAAGGATTTCTAGAAGATAAAATTTGAATAGGACAAGTTATAATCAGTCTGTAGCTCTTGTATTTGCTCTGCCTAGATGACTGAGACCTCTCCAGTCTCATAATGCAGTTGCCCAGTTTCTACATCCAGAACACAAACATATTCGGCCTTTAGATCTAGACACAAAGAATTCTCAGGAGTGTTGGGGGAACTGAGGTTAAGAAATGCATGTAGTTGTGGTTTCTTTCAAGTATGTGCATGCCTTTAATGAAGAAGAGATCAGCTCTAGCCTTGAAAAATGACGTTTGTTTCCACTATTTCATGTCTCAAAAATGTGAAGGTGAAGAATGCCTACCAAATGTGCACTGGTGAGTGTAAGCCTCAGGAGAAGGAGTGCCACGATCAGCTCTATGAGTCCTGCTGCTGGGAAGGTGTAACTGATAAAAAGCCTATGCCAAGAAAACGTTGGAAAGGCTAAGAAAAGAATCAGTGCTGTAATCAATTCAATCCAAGTAAACCTAAAAGTTAAGAATGCACTTTGTAATCCTTGCAATATCAGTATTTTGCAGGGTCATGAGAAGGAAGCTTAAGCAGACCCATGACATTGTCCCAGATCTTATCAGACCTTCAGCTCACTAACTGATACTCCACCATGGCAGGGGCTTTAGGCAGTTGTGGCCATACTGTGGTGACCAGATCCTATGCTAAATTCTCTAGTTCATGCACACTGGTTGCTCATTTGATGTTTCTTTGCCTTTCATGGATGCCATTGCACTGCTTTGAGGCTCAAGAATCAGGGAAATTGTAGAATCATACAACAGTTCGGGTTGTAAGAGACATTCAAAACTCATCTAGTCCAGCCCTCCTGCAATGAGCAGGGATCTCTTCAAATAGATCAGGTTGCTCAGAACCACATCCAGCCTGGCTTTGAATGTCTCCTGGGATGGCACATCTATGTGGCTTTTCTTGTCATAATAGATATCTATTCTCCTTTTTATGTCATTATGGCATATATTGCCACCTTTGGCTTAAGTATTTTTATGTCTAAGTAAATTCTATTCTCTTGTATTTTCATGATATGCGGTAACAGAAAGTTAAGGCTAGCTTTGAAATTAAGATCTATTTTTGTCTTCTACAGTTGGTGTTGTATGCGTGTTGTTTTCTACTCTTGTCAAACATTAGGGAACAGAAGATCTGTGTTATTTATGGTTTTGTACCGTATTTCACAGTATCTATTTAAAGACAAAGGAGGAATAAAGAAACTTCTTATTGCTGGCAAGAGCTTTTGCTTATCTTCTGAGCACAATATTAGTTGTGGTTTATGCATAAATTATAATCATGTAAGAAACTGAAGCAAGGCAGTGTGAGTGACTTTGCAGACAGCATGCTGTCATTTGTTTTGTTAGAGCAATTCTCTGATGCATGCTTTAGGAAAATAAGTAATGAAAACAAAAAAGAAAATATAGATAGAAAAAGAGCCTGGTCTTATTAAGGTATCCCTAATGTGATATCCCTGGTTACCCTTACTACATGTGGGAATACAGATGCCTTAAGCATGTCATCATTAGGATTAATTCATTCTCTTGGATCTACTTTGTGTCTTCTAATCTTTTCTCTAGTGATTTTGGGCCAGGATACTACTATTATCAAAACCCACTGGCTTTGGGTTGGTCATTGGTTCAATTTTACCATTTAAGTGTATCAAAGACCAATAAATAATGAATAGGCTCAAGTCAAGAAGGAGCTCTGGTCTTCTCACCTTTCAAAAATCTCTCTTTGTCCCCACTCATCTGTCTGTATGCTTAATGCTTCAAGCTGTCAGTGACAGGAATTGAGATAACTTGAACTCAGCTATTAGTATACTGTTCCAACCCTGACTTAAATGGTTCTACTGTGTATCTTGCTGAGTTAGGGTCTCTTGAAAGAGTTAGGGTAGTGTTCTTTTGACTACCAAATCAATACCAATAACCTGTTGAGCTCCTGAGCCCATGTAGGCTATGACAAAATCATTTTTATTCTTGGTGACTTTGTCTGTAGTTCATAAAGAAGCTATGGCCTGAGCTCATAGAATTTTTCCCAGGTAGAAACTACTCATTATCTGTTTTGTAGTGGTTAGGTTTTCCCATGTAGTTCCAGATATTATAGTACCTGCAGAAAGAGACTGCATTTTAAGTTTAGCAGAGGAAGAGGTGGTGGTTGTTCCTTTCAAGTCACTTTAGTACAGAGCACTTCCTACATCGAAGTTGTATTTCCACTGTTGAGAAAAGTCTTAAATCTAGCTATGTGCAGTGGCAGTTAAATAAGATGGAAGAAAGGCAAAAAAAGTTACTGAAGGAAAAAAATGCAAGGGTATTCAAAACCTCCAAATAAGTGGGACCCTGTTGTTCATTAGAGAAGAATTTGAATTCTTTGAATATTTGAATAATTTATTATATCAAATTTCAATATATTTGAATAATAAAACTTACCCATAATATATATGATTGTATAAAAATAAAGCAAATTTGACTGATCTTAGAAATCTTGCCATGGCTTTTCTTTCTGTGTAAACAAAAAAATAGTAGGAAAAGGTTGTGCTTGCAATAGTAGAAAAGGGTTGCAATTGCACTCCCCTTCTGACACTAGAAACCCCAGTGTATGCAGTGTTGGATGCGACCCTTCATGTTAGTAACAGCATGCTGTAATGAGTTTCACCATCCTCACTGTTCTTCCCATCTTTAGACAATTCTTCCAAATGAACAATGCTGTCAATCTTTTACCTTTATAATACTGAACTTTTTGGTACACTAAGGTCCATCAGTACTCACATGTAAAAGAGAAGTGTGGTATGTACTTTGGTGATATAGCAGTCACTCACATTAATGTACAGGTCTCTATAATCAAGGACCGTGGCTAAACCTTCTGCCTAGATTCTGCCCCAAATCACTGTCTCTTTGTTACAATGTCTTCTATAGTAGACCCCTACATATACAGATATTATAATGTGAACAATAACAAGCATGATACATTCACAAAAGTAAAATTATCAGAGCAATGCATAAAATCATGAGTTTGACCTCAATGGTATGTGAACTTCTAGGTTTTTGAATGGAAGAGTAATCAAGGTTTCAGAGGTAAATGGAATAATGTGCACTATAGTTTCATCAAGTACAAGTATTATCAGACTAATATCTTGCTAAAATAGCTGACTTTGTAAACAAAGGTAATGCAATGGACTTAATCTGTCTAAATTTAAGCCAAGTATTTGATATAGTTCCCCAAGGGAAATTAAGGAATGAGAAAATGGGGATTAAACAGCTGTGAGGTGGATAAAGTTTGCTAAAGTGTAAGATACAGTGAATTGTATTGAAGGGAAAGTTACCAGACTGAAAACAAGTTACTAGTGCTGTTCCTCAAGGTTTGGTCTGGACAGCAATCCTGTCTGATACTTCAGTTAGTGGCCTTGTTACAAGAGTGAGGTGGGTGCAAGCGAAAGCTTCGTGGCTGACACCAAGTCACAAAGTATTACCAGTTTTAGAGGAGGACTGGGTCATAATTTAGGAAGGATTAGATGGATTTAAGAGAATAATTCTTTCTGAGTTATGATCCAGCCTTCCGCCAATACTGGCAATACTTTCTCATTTTGTCATCCACAAATTTCATATGGCCTTGACTAATGAAATGGTGTAAAGCTTAACTGTGCAGAGTGAAACACATTGAGAATAATTGCAACAACTTATGCTATGAGATGAAGCCTTACCATTTGAAGTTGCCTATTTCATAGGTTATGGTGTGCTGGAGATGAATGATGAGACTGTATGTCTGGTTACATGTACTG
>JAVHNF010051699.1:0-13954 GCA_034783455.1 Micropsitta finschii
TCTATGTCACCAACAAAGATGCTGAACAAGACTGGTCCAAACACCAATCCCTGAGGGACACCACTTGTTACCGGTCTCCAGCCAGACATCGAGCCATTGACCACAACTCTTTGGTGTGGCCATCCAGCCAGTTCTTTATCCACTGAGTGGTCCACCCATCAGATTGATGTCTCTCCAATTTAGAGACAAGTATGTCATGCGGGACAGTGTCGAAAGCTTTTCACAAGTCCAGGTAGATGACATCAACTGCTCTGCCCCTGTCCATCTGTGCCGTAGCCCCATCATAGAAAGCCACCAGATTGGTCAGGCAGGATTTCCCCTTAGTGAATCCATGCTGGCTGTCACTAACCACCTTGTTGTTTCTCATGTGCCTTAGCACGCCTTCCAGGAGAATCTGCTCCAAGATTTTGCCAGGCACAGAGGTGAGACTGACTGGTCCGTAATTTCCCAGCTCATCCATTTTCCCCTTCTTGAAAATGGGGGTTATATTTCCCTTTTTCCAGTCGTCTTCCCTTTTTTCCAGTGGTCGAAAGGGATCAGTCAAGGAGAGCACCTATTTTAGATTCATTAATGAACCTTACTCATGAAATAGTGAATATAATTAACAGCTCCTTTGAAACAGATGGTTACTTTCTATACAAAGTCTTATTTCTTTTTTGTTTATTTCACCAGATGGATCCTGAAAACAATAAGAATCAGTTTTAATGTACTAAGGGATTAAGATAACTGTCTGAGAAATAAAAAATGCAATAATGTTAAATCCTTGTCCAACACTGGAAGTAACTATAACTGTTATAGCTATATCTGTCCAAGAAGTAAATAATCTGTAAAGGTGGAGGAAATACTGCAAAACAAGTGATTTCCTAAAGAAACTATAAATACTGTCAGGAAACTTGAGGGAGAAATATTTGACCATACACATAAAATGTCTTGCTATATTTCATCCTCAAAAAAAACCCCATAAACAAACCCCAAACAAACAAACAAAAAAAGCTAAAACAAAAAAAACCCCACATCTTTGCTGAAGAGTGTTGCATTTTTAATGCTATCTTTTATCCACTAATTACTCAGAAAGCTGAGAAATCCATTTAAAACTGTGGTACATTACATGTATACTTATGGTAATGTTTTTAACCACTATTTTCTTTGGTTTTAACAGTTTTTCTAATTAGTAATTAAGTAGCCCATTGCAAGTATTTTTTGCCACAGAGACATTGCTACTTTGCCAGTTTAAATACCACGTTTATTTGTGATGACTTTTATTTAAACAAGTTATTGGTTTTTACCTATCTACTGCTCAAAACCATTCTTTTTAATGGAAAGCCTATCAAAAGCACAAGAAAAAGCAATAGCAACGGTCTTATATTTAACCTGTATCTGTCAATCTCTGTTATTTCCTTAGGGACTAAACTGAAACAAGACTGGAAGGTCATGCTGATTATTATACAATATAGGATTTTTACAAGTACAAATCCAGTCTGGAATACTTGTAGTCTTCCCATCTCTTTTAGTTGGGATTACAGCTGTATCTCCCATTTCCTTTCACCCTCCTCCCTTGACCCCAGAATGTTTTCTTCTTTTACAGAACCTTAAAACCTCTCAATAAATCCATTACTGATAAATGAAGACCGCTTGTTAATATTTTATGAGACTTATGAACATCTCTCACCACTTTGCCAAGATAAAATAAAAATGAATGTTTATGGTATAATAATAAGCAACTTTGGAGATGATTCAAAACCAGAGGTAGGTAAGCCTTGATTAGAGATGTCAAAAACAAGAAAAAGAGATTTTTCTTTTCAAGACTGACATGAAGCCACAGTTGTCACATATTTCATCTATGAATATTTAACGTAGTGTGGAAATTAATGTTTAATATACTCAAGCCCTATATGACACAAGTAATTGGCACATTTCTTTGAAAATGAAATAATAAAAATGTTAAACTACATTCTATGAGTTTGACCCTGAAACCTTTACATCTTGCCATTCTGAAAGAATGCCAAGATCTGTTCTACAGCATTAGCACAATCATTTCAAAAATTACTCATGTAAATCTACATACCAAAGGAAAATAAAGACAAACTGTCTTTCAAAGTTGTTATGATACATGGAATCTATCTATGCGTTGACCATTAAGTGAAGAAAGATTTATTACAGAAACTGTCTTAAAAGGACAAACACAAGAAGCAAGTTTGCACACAGTTTGATTCTTACTTGTTTAACTTGGGCTCATACACAATATATATTCTTAAATAAATCAGTCAGCTAATGTTGAACAATTTATGATACTACTAATATGTCAGTGAGACTGAAAAGCATTTGCAATTATCTTCTGATGTCAGTGCAAGGGTGGCCTAAGACAGTCTTGAAAACTTGTCTTTAAAGTGACTGTTGTGAGTATTATAGACTTGGTTACTTTTTTCAGCAGGGAACTAGATTTTGTTGATCCAGGAGGATCTTTGCTGGCCTGCATTCATAACTAGATAACAAATTTTTTTTTCACTGTATCATTAGACCCATTATTTTGCATACATAAAAAGCACATTTATATGAACTTGTTCTCAGATGAAGTTTACATTTGTTTATCTAACAAATGAGGATTTGCTTCAGTCAAGGCAAGGGCAGACAGCACAGTTGGCTCAATCTCTTTCAACCTTGCTTATGGGAATTGTTCAAAATAGATGAAATTAATTTGATTGTCCTCCTGTGCCCAGTGAAAATTATACAAAACTTTGGCAAGCCCAACAAATGTCTGAATTGGTTATGAAACTTCAAATCGGGCAATATCTTTTCTCTCAGTAATTTTAGCAGTGCTAGTTTAAATCTCTAGTATATAAGATACCGCTTCAACACTCCAGAATTATTTCACCAAGCAGAAGTCCAATTAGACTTAATATTCTACATGCATATTGGAGAATAAGAATATGCTCCTCAGTTTAAATGGTTCATTTAGTAAAATCATATATTGTTGATACTGTGTACAGCTTTTAGATTCTAGTAAGCATTTACAAGAGGGTTTGTAAGTGCTTTTTTTCACTTATATTTACCATTAGAAGTCACACAGTTTTTATTCAGCAATCTAATATTTAGCTTAATTTGATTATTGACTTGGAAGAATTATGCACATGTTTAAAGATGCCTGCAGTGTTTTTAAAACCAAAGATAAAATGTGAATCAGGAGAGGCTAAATATTTATTTAACTTTATTTTTAAAATGTGTTCCATTGCCTTGTCCTAAGAGAAAGGAGGGGAGATATTTTTGTTGCTGCAATTGTAGAAATGGTTTTGCTGTACAGAGCAATTTATTAAAATGTTAACAAGTGGTATCTTAAAAACTAAGTTCTTAGATGCAATTCTGAATTTCATATGAAAGTTCAAAGTAAATCAAAAGATAATTAGCTAACAACTGACATTTTTTCAAGCAGAATAATTTTTCAGTTATTAAGAATTCTTTTAAAATAAACATTTTGAAAACACCTCATGTTGGTCTCAGGTTATGCTCTATTTACTGTAACATGTATTTTATTGTTTGTTGATTTATTTTCTTTTAATTTAGATCAAACCAGAGTCTAGCAATAGGTGCCTATTCAGAAAATTAAGCCTCTCTAATAATCTAAAATGCAGGAAGAATAATAACTGAAAATCAAGGCATAGCTAACTTTCTTTAGCAATTAGAACTCAGGGGCTTGAACATCTTGCCTGAACAGCAACTCCTTAAGCAGTAACCTCCATTCCTAATGATTTCTGGTTTATTAAACTAAACAAAAGTTTGCCCACTTGTCCTAACTTCTCTTATTATGAAAATTCTATTTTTTTGGTTAGTCTCCTATTTCTTCAATTCCAAACACATATTTTGTTGCCTTACATAGAGAACTGATAATCATTTAAATCCATCTGAAATGCTAAAACCAAACAAACAAATGAACAAACAAATAAAAACAAAGTGTTGTTGGAAAATAATGCCACCTAAATTTAAAATCCTTTGGTCTCTTGTTTCAGTCCTTATTTTAGGATTTCTGAAGTGATTCCTTAGGAAGAACTGTCTTATCAAGCTGAACATCAGTGAAGTTGTCTTTTTTCATTACTGAGTAACAAAAAATATTCTTCAAAGATCACACCATGGAAGCAGATAGTGGGAAGAACTGGACCATTTCTCATACAGTCAGCATGCAAACAAGCATTTAAAGCATGAGAGATCAAAGCCATGCATGCATTTATTCCAGAATATTTATCACCATCCTTCCTTAACAGGCACATAAACCAACAGGTGAGCTTTCGTATATTCAAATAATTTTGCAGACAAACAGAACGTTATTATGAATTCCCTGTTATTTTTTTTTATAAAAGAAGTTTAAATAAAATAAAATCATAAACAAGAATTCAATATTTTTATGTATCTTATGTTTATAAAATACCATGACTGGATGATCAGGCAATGCTAGAGGGTAACGAGAAAAATAAAAAGTTCACAAGACTTTTATAATTTATAGTTAATTTAGAAAGCCATATCATACCCTTTTGTCCATTTCTCAGCAGATGGCTAGTATTTGTTCTGTTTGCTTTCATTCATATTCTAAGATGGGAGCTTGTTTGCACATCTTTAATGTTAGCCTAACTACAAGCGTTGAATTATGCCCACTTAAATTATTGACTATGTAGAGCTTTAAAAATGCTCCAATACTTTTTCTCATAAGGGCTGAACTGTTATACTTCTGTATGTTAATCAGTGATTGAAATATATTGTGACAACTTTCTAGAAAATTTTATTCATTTTAAATATTTTTTGTTCATTTTTTTCCATTAAAAATGTTTTAATGAAATTTGAGACACTTCTGATTAGATCCCAGCTTACGAAAAAATATTTTCAAAATTATTTATAGAAACTATTTCGTCACTTATTAAAATAATGATACAAATTATAAACATTTTCACATGAGTTAAATGGGAAATTCCAGCTTTGGATTGTGGAATAAGTGCAATAATATGCCCAAGTAATATACTGCCCTCAATGAAGTGTATTTTAGGTAATTGGCAGAGTAAGACTTATTTAACCAATGTGCAAAATTCACATCAGGAAGGCTAGCTTTTCACTCAGGATCCACTAAGTCCTGTTTATACCATATGTGTTGCCTTACTGATAGGTAAGCAAAACTATTCCTTTCTTGTCTATGTAAAATCCATTTATTTGGGCTTGTAAAATTAGTCTTTGCAAAAGGTTGATTTTCGCTTACAGAGTTCTTCACTGCAAAATCTGCAGAAATATATTGAGAAGCTGCTTCTTTAAGTAATCTGCAGGGCTCTTTCTTGAGAAACAAGAGACCTGAGCTGTAAATCTCAACTCATTTTTGCGGTTAATTGTGTCCTGTGAGCCTGTCTACTGAACTCTGGATGTATATTTTATTATTGTTTTTAATGAATAATAAAGATATTTCCAGAAAGCAGCAAACAGCACCTTGGAATGAAAAATACATATACAAGGTTTTTAATTTATTCATGTTTAAATGTAAAAAAAGTAACATGTTTAGTTGGCTCCAGAACGCTTTTTATACTTCCAGTAAGGATCAGCCCCTTGAACTATAAACAACTTTCTGCCCAATCACAATCTGCAAATATAAAAAGCAGGAACCCAATGGGTGGACTAGTGCCAGTATTCTCACAATGGTGCAAATTGCTTTGTCAGTATCAGCCTGGCTGCATTGGGTAACTTCTGCCAGACTTTAATACAAAAAGCTTCCAGAGCCAGGAAGATAGACCAGTCTATGAAAGCTTGAATCAACATTTTGGTAGCTTCATGTTACTAGTTTGCTTTTGTGTTACTATGCATCTGCTTTACTCATTTCCCAATTCCCAAATTTGTTTTTCTAAATCCTTTCTGATCAGATTACATACAATTAAATCACTGAACAAATCATGTTCATAAATTTGTCTTATTGATTGCCCAGAACACAATGCTTCAAGAACCCCGTGTGCTGTATGGCTCCTGTACAGCTCTGCAAGATGATAAAATGATTTATTCTAATGAAAGACCTATTTATGTTGGAAAAACAAATCTATTTTCAATTACTTCTCTAATTAGGATGACTCATGAAAACTGGAACTTATGTTTTAGTATAGGTCAAAAAACAATGACGAATTATTATTATTCATTAATGCAGACTCCTTTTATTTGTTATTTACCAGTATAAATAATAGATTTCAGTTTGTGGTTTTGTTGACAAATTTTCAAGTGATAAACGATCTGTAAGTGGCTTTTGTTTTCTTTTAGAGATGCTTGCAAAAAGACGTTAACCTTATGATTGATAATAATACATGATGTAGACATTCATAGCGAAAGAAAAAGATAATCTGCTACATCAGGTTTCTGTTTATTAGAATTTTTCAGTGGAGTAAAGACTAAAGGGAAGCAGCAGGGCCAGCACTGATTAATTGTCTGCTCTGTCATTGTCTGCATTTGGACTTGTGTGTACTTTTATACTTCTAAATATTAGAAGAGTCTTACATAGAACATACATCTAAGTCTAAGTAAGAGACTGCATGTAGTTGCACTATGGTCAGAAGGAAAATTCCAATTCCATGAAACCCAGGGAGTGTGCAGTACTTCAGTTAGCAGAAAAGTCCAAACCAGACCTTTCAGATATATTAAGAAATTAGTTTGCTCAAACACTAATATTTATAAAACTGAGTTTTTGAATGTTAACTCTTTTATTTTGCTAATTTGGTTCATTCAGTTTGGGTTTTGTTGTTTTGAGGTTTTTTTGGACAAGAATGAAAATAAAGGACTGAAACAACATCAGAAAATAATTTTTGCTATATTTCTAGTATCTAGCAATAAGTGATCTTGTATGATTTCCTAGTTTCTAAGCAATAAGAGTCTGAATGTATTGGTATAAGTTATTTAAAATATTATTTTCAGATACCTTGGCTGAAAATCCACTAAAGTTCATGATGGTCTGTCTAGTAACTTCAGTGGAAAAATTTGCTAATTATTGCAGGGACATCAGTTCTTGGCAAAAGTTATCAAAAGAATGGAAATAAGTATAAAAACCAATTACATCCTACAAGCACACTACAATAATATATACCAGAACTTATAGTAATGTGTTTTTTTTCCACATAGGCTTCTTGTCTGTGTCTGTGTCACCACAGATTTCTAATAGCTCCCCATCCAAGTGCTGGTGAATCCTAATGTTATTTAGTGTCTGAGATCCAAAGTGATCTCTTTGGATCACTGAACCTATACCAGCATCTATAGAGAATAAGAATGTTTACCAAGACTATAAAATAATAGCAGAAATAAACTGCTATTTACATTTATTTAGAAAAAAAAAAAGAAACAACCAACCAAACAAACAAAAAAAACAATCAAACAAAAAAACCAACTAACAACAACAACAAAAAACCAAACAACACCAAAAAACCCAACACTTGCATATCTGGTCCCTGCAATCACAATTAAATTGCAATTACATTTGTAATGAGTATGATGTATGTTGAAGTAGCTCATAACAGTGAAATCTTATGTCTTTAACACATGCAAAATTCCATTTGATGTCACTGGGAGAGCTGCGCTTCTTCAAATGGGGTCAAGAATGAATGTAAACTTCTAGGATTAGTTTTGTCTATAGGGAAGTTGGCTTTCTAATAAGTGTCTTTGCATTATCAGACTGCCAATGTACTTGGGCAGTAGCCTCTATATTACTTTGTAAAATTAAACATGCGTCTGTCAGGCTGGTCAAACCTCTTAACAAATCCATAGGAAATAATTAGCATGAATGGTTAACGAGACAAGCTACAGGCAATTTGGCATTCAGTAAAGAGTTTCTGTCCTGAAGAAATATCCCTGGCTTATTTTACTGGAAACTATTAACTTCTCATCAGCTTTAAAACACAATTCAGCCTTTGGTCAGTTAGATTTAATTTTAACCCTTGTTGAATATTATTTGTTTGACTCCTTCATAGCCTTCTGGTATCCATGTGAGTGATTCATTGCAAGTACTTAGGTAGTGCTGATCCATTTTACATTTGTTAGACACTCTCCGTCTTACTGCTGGCTTTGTCATTATCTGGGTACAGTTTTCTCTTATCCTGGAAATCTTCTTTTGCGCTTTTAGAGATGACCTAATGTATACTTAAAAAAACCCATATTACAAAAAAATCATTCTTTCAGAAATATTACAGTATCCTCTAATCAGTTCTGTTCTTAAGGACTGTAAGAAGCATAATTTCAACAGACTGAAGTAAGTGTGTGGGATCTAGTTTGGCAATTCTGGAATTGTACAAATGTGTAAAATTGTAGTAGAGAATTGATGGAGCTCAAAAATGCATGAAAAGTGTCCTTGTGCTGTGACTAATGCTCTTTGACTTCTACTTTCACACTTTGCTGCTGCTTTAATAGAAATCAGCAGGTTATTCAACTGAGTTTGCTGGAAGTTGATCTAAGTCTTCGATTACACACAGATATCTTCCTCTAAATCTGGCATATAAAAAAGCAGTTTCAGTCCTGTTAGACAAATTTGTGTTTCCACAGAGCAAAAAACAAAATTCCAATCTATTCCCAAGGGATCAGGACTTGGCTCAGGCCAGTACTGAGATTTCAGTGCTAAGAACTTCAGTATAAACAGGAATAGAGCAGTAAAAGATAACAGTACATAATTTTAAAGTGTTTACTAGTTAACTGTTTGCAGACAGTTAAAATTAAATCTTTACCCACACTTTAACCAGGACTGATCATTCTCAAGTATAGGTGTCATAGTCTGTGCCCCTTACATCTACCATATAACTGTGTGTAGCACCACTTCTGCAGCTGCATAAATACCGGAGACATGAAAATGCAGCACAAAAGAAGATAGATTACCTGAGGCCCTGTTTCAAAGCTGTTAATTGCTGAAGCGTAGGGACAGTTTTCCAGGTAGTTTATAAATAGCATGATTTTTCTGAAGTGTTAGCGACCATCAGTTCTACATAAGACAAATGGATCACTAGGTCTAGTGTTAAATAATTTCTTAGAAGTTATTTTTTATTTTTTCCTCCTTCCTGGACCACCTATTTACCCATAAGTTGGCACTGGAACTGAGGAAAATGTCTATCACCACACATGCAAAATGCAGCTGTTAAATTGAAAGATATGTAGTGCAGTGCACTAAACTCTTAAATTAACCTGAAATAAGAGGAAAAAAAAAGATTTGCCTGTCTGTCTTAAAGACCATCTTCTAATATTAACACGCAGGACACTTTCATTTCAAGTAGTCACTTTTTTTCATCTAGTTGATGGATGTGATTGTTGTCTTCAAAACTTTCCCTTCTAAATATGTTTTATTGGCATCTAAAATAGAGATGTTGGGTGGGTAATTATGCAATGTCTTCACCAAATCATAATCTCATCAACAGCCAGGTAGTAAGGCACTGGAACAGATTGCCCAAAGAAGTGGTGAATGCTCCATCCTTGGCAGTGTTCAAGACCAGGTGGGACAGAGCCTCAAGCGACATGATCTAGTGGGAGGTGTCCCTTCCTATGGCAGGGGGGTTGGAACTTGATGATCTGGTCCTTTCCAACCCAAACCATTCTATGATTCTATGATATTAAACTGAAATTTTGCACAGTAATCCCTGTGCATGTGTAACGCATATGAACACATACACTAGTAACATAAACAGAAGTCAGGCATGGTGATGAGTACTATTTACCTAGAATCATTTAAGAGAAAACAAATACATTGTAGAAAGACAGATCATTTCTTATCCTTGCAGAATCCTCCCTAAATTTTCACAACTTGTATATAGTACTGTTACACATTCATTGCTGGCTGTACTACTTAGACAATGTGGATTTGGAGAAAAGGCAGGATGAATCCTCTCTCTTTGGGCCAATGTGCTGCTGGAGAGAAGACTGAGAAAAGTCTTCATATTCCAGTGAACACCTGAGTCTAAATTCAGAAAGAAGACAAAGAAGTTACCTGTTCTTTATCTTGCTGGTTTTACATTCACGGGCTGATGGAGGTATGTGTGGTCTTAACAAAAAGGCTTCCTGCCTATTTTTGCATTTTTATCTCATTTTGTTTGCTTTTGTCTCAAGAAATGGATTTCAGGCATCATGAGTAACATTTTTCAAGCCTTTGAAATTATTTAGCCATGCTTTCTCCTCTCTGCTTTTTTTTTTTTTTTTTTTTTCCCCTGATATTTACTGGGCTTTATTTATATTTTGATTTAATGAATTCACAAAATTTTATAGATCATAGATTATTTCTGAATGTGCTGCATGTTGCTGCATGTATTTATTACAACTGAGAGTATTTAAAAGTTATTATAACCACAGTCATCAAAATTAGTAAGTTAACTTAAAAATCATGACTAGTTTCCAGCGTTATTACATTTCTGTTCAATCATCATTCTGCAGCATTCATCTGAGCTCTTCTTGATTCTTTGCTTTGACTGAATTGCCCGTTACCGGACACTATGTTTCAGATGTAGACTCTCCAGTGCTTTGCAAAGGGAGACCATTACTTATTGGTCCTACTTTTGTTTGCACATGCCTATTGATATTTGCCTGCTATTGCACAAGCATAAATATTGGTTTCATTCTGTTTATGGTTCCATATATCCATAGATTGTTTCATGCAAAAATGCAATCTAAATCACTTCTTTATTCTAAATCTGATGACTTCTAGTGTATCTTTAGATCTTTGCATTCTTCCTTACAGAACTGCACCCTATTTTATCTTTTCAGAGCAGTTCTCCAATCTGTTACTATAATTCCAATTCAGTACATTAACATGACACCAAACACTTTTAAATTACTTTCATGTGAACTTTAAATGAACACACTTATTATTCTGTTATCCTAGCATTTAGTGAAAACAGAGCAGTATTCAATACAGTGATGTCCCCAGAAGAAATCTACAAAATGAGCCAATATTAGGTATTCTCTAAGTACAATCTTCTAGCTTGTTTTGCCTGTATCTGACCATGGATCCAGCTCAACAGATATTTAACCTGGTTTTTAGAAGATCACAGGAAATTTTAAGAACTTTCCTTTGGCTTAGATATATGAAAACTATGTTTTCTCCTTTGTCCACATAATTTGTCAGTTGATATATGAACGAATTTTAAACTGTTCATTCTTGAGGATCAGTGTTGGCTCTTTCACATTTCCTGCTACTTTCTAGTATAATTGCTTACAAATAATTTTAGTATTTTGCATAGTATTTTTCTGTAACTGAAAACAAACTGAATGGTCTAAAGTTGCATAACTACTGCTTTTCTTCCTCTTTAAAGACAGATATTACAATCTAGACTCCCATCAAAATATTTGAGTCATTTATCTGTGATATCGGAATTAGAAATCTTGACAAACTAGGTATCCCTTGTAATCACTGCAGAGAGCTAGAAAACTGTTATATATTTGGATTAAATACCAAATAAGTGTAGATAATTACATGATCTAGATGTCTATAATAAATCTTTCAAGTTAGGGACCAAGAAAAGCTCACATTTATTCATGGAAACACCACCCATACTCTACAATTTTTTAATTCTTATTAATATTTTGAAGGCTGCTTAGGTTATTTCTTTAAATCAAGAATGAATTTCACCAGACTCAGCTGAAGACATGCATCTGCCCTCGTTTGTTTGGTGGTGTTTTTTTTACCTGTTATTTTTTTACTCTGTTAAAATCAACAGAAACCATTTGAAATTTACTGAAGTGTGATGTAAAAATGACACTAAACACTGTACTCTTCACATTATGATCCATTGATAGCTTTCTTTACAGAGTAGTAAATGAGCTCTCTTTTGTCATCTTTTCACTACAGTATGCTCATTCTTTCTTATTATACTTTATAGCCTTCTCTAGTTCTACATTATTTTGTGCTTTGGTTTTCTCTTTTTTGTCCCTAGAGGCTTTCTCTTGCAGTTATCTGAAGTAATTTGACCTACTTTCTTATATGCTTCCTTCAATATTTGTGATCACTGAAAAGCTGATGGTGTAGAAAAGTTAATAATTTAAAATATCTTTTAGCCTTCCTCCACATCAGGATGACGGGTGCTTGTACACTGTTACTACAGTTTCCTTCAGAAATTGCCTGAATTATAATGCTGAAATGCCACAGACAAAATATAATATTAAATTAAATAAAGGTTGTGGATTAGATTTTGGTTGCACAGATGTGTACCCTATAGAAGGATGGAAAGTTAAGAGAAAAAAAAAACAAACAGGTATAGTAAAACTCCAGAGCGTCATGGAATCATTTCAGCAAGTCTGCTTCCAGGCAAACTCAGACTTCTCACTCACACGAGTGGCTCCTATATATACTTAATAAATATTCGATTCATACTGTTCAGTCTGCTCAATCCACCCGTTGCTAATGAAACAGTTGTTTTTTGAAAGCTCATCTATTTATACCCAAACGCTTTGCATGCAAGAGCAGACTTCTTGATATAGGGAGAAGAGAGAGATATAAATATAGATGTACATTGATCTCATTTTGACTGCAACTACGTTTGGTATTACTAAAGTAATGCTAAACCTAGATATGTTAACGTAAAACCAGTACATCTGAAATCAGTTTCAGATATGTACTGCTTTGTTGCTGACATGTTTGTTCATCATGCTGAATTTCCTCACAAATGCAGCATTAGGAATACAATATACAATCTGGTAAAGAACAGTCATTAATAACATTTAGTATACCTTACTAAAAAATTCCTTTGGCATAAGGTTTTGGTATTCAAGTTTTTGATGTCTATATCCTTTAAAAGAGCTCAGGTGGTTAAGGATACTGTAAGTTTTCTTAAGCTGTTTCTCCATGTATGACTTCAGATGTAAGATATTACGAAGTCTAATGCATTATCTAATCCTTCATCCTTATATTACATGATCAAAAACACTGTGACCAATGATGAGAGCAACTTGAGCTCTGTTTTATTTCACTCAAGTAGAGAAAATGTCTTTAAAAATGTGTCTGGTTTCAAGTCTGAGGAATGTTGAGGTCAGTGTTTCTACACAATATTGGTTTGCAAGAAGAAAGAATGCTCCTCACATGGCATGAAATTATCATCAGGACCTCGACACTTGATCTTAACACAGAACTGAAGAGCTAAGTCTCCATTCAAAAATACTATTCTAGAGTCTGTGTTTGACATACTTTCAAGTTTTTAAAAAGAATATATAAATCTACCCATCTGTCTGTCTTAAATCTTAAGCTCTATAGTGATATTTCCCAGACATTTATAATATTTTTTGCCTGTGTTAAGCAGAAAATCAGATCATAGTGGTCTCTCTTAACCTTGAAATTTACAAATGTACTTTAAAAATTAGAAATCATAATGGTAAAGATTATGGTCAGACCTTTTCCACAGAGTGGAACTGTAGTATAGCACTGTAAAAAAAAGAAGTAAATTGAAATGCAAATTCAGAGAAGCTATGCAGAGTGACATAAATGATTCCAGGTGTAAGCTACTGAGTGAATGTAAATTGGCAGAAGATGAGATATGTACACCACTGTTAACTTTTGGAGAAAAAGTGAGAAATGGTTTATTTTTGTTTAAGTGGAAAATTAAAAAGAATTAATCAAGTAGAAATAGCCATAGTAAACTACAGTAGGTCCTAAAACCATAGAAATGATAGGTACCTCACTGCCACTTCAGGAACCTATGCTTAGCACTTGTCACTTATCTAAAAGACAGATACTATTATTACCAGACCACGCAGTCAAGATAACCTTACTCTATGTGGCATTTACACTGAACTTTAAATCAGACAATCAGCAGATTAAAAGAGGGGTGGGTTGCGGTGGGTTGTACAAACTCCCGAGTGTCTGCCTAACAGCTAATCCACTCTTTGGGAAAATTCTCATGCATTTGTGCATTCCCTAGTCCTATTGGGAGGGATGTTGTCCTGAGTTCAGCAGTAGCAGTCATTTTTCTCCTTCTTGGTAGCTGGTGCAGTGCTGTGATTT
>JAVHNF010051704.1:0-13149 GCA_034783455.1 Micropsitta finschii
ACATTATATTCCCGGCTTGTATTACGAAAAGCTATTGCATCACCAAGGCTCTATACTAAACAGAGTGATTGTTACAGATGTGACTATAAAAATGCTCATGTTTAATTTATGATGTATAATGCTAGTGTTCTGTATTCAGAATGAGTTTAGTACAATACTCCTGACTGATGCAGTAACTGAGGTATTCAGCTTTGGTTTTCAATAATATGGCCCAATTCCTACTTTTACAGTTAAAATCTCGTGGTACTTCATGGGTTGTTTCTGTTTCTCAAATCCATGCACCTGGTACAAACATTTTATGAATTTATTTTTTTATTAAATGCATCGTTTAAATACATGGTATTTTCCTATAAGTGACACATTTAGTGCTGAATGACTAATATCCTGTAAAATAACAGAGCTAGAGAGAGCTTTTGAAATACAAATGTTTTAATACTCCATGGTGCTTAAGAGTTAATGCATGTCTCTTGCCTATATCTACTGCAAATATCGACACATACTGTTCATCTCTCTTTTGTTGTTGTTCTTGTCTACTGCTATTTTATGCATGAGAAAGTTCTTGTTTTCTACTCTGTACTTGGCCAGCTTTTTCTTTTTTTGTTACTTAGTCCTGTGTTCGCACTGATTGCTTTTTTGCATGCAAATTACAGAATGTCATGTAAATGAGAAAGCTCTGAAAAAAAAAGGAAAGATAATGCTGAGTTCCAGTTGTCTTTTGTTTGTGCATAAGTGTGTAAAATATATAACATGGAAATATTTTTAGAATGGCCTTTGACTTTCCTTCTGGTGTATTTTTTTATATTACTCAGGAAAGAAATGGGTATTTTTCCCATTGGAAATTTATGATAAATCTGTTACCACTTGCTAATAATACAGGTGCTGGGCATGAAAGACTTTTGTCTTGCCATCCATTTATGGAAATAAGGAATTATGATATTATGTATTTTGCCCAAGCTAAAACTTCAATTCCATATTCAATGCAACTTCTGTATATTGTGCATGAAACCCTGGCTCTATTGAAATCAATGGCAAAAATTACTGTCTTCAATTGGTCTAGGATTTCACTCGTTTCTACTTCAGCTATGGATTTTCATGTTTCTTTACAAATATCTCAGCAGGAAGTCAAAGGCTACAAGGGAATCTACAGTTCTATTTAAAAAAGAATGAAATGAGTGTGGAAAAAACAAAAAAAAAAAAAAAAGAAAAGATAAACCCATGCTTATCTTTGTAAATTATAAGCTTAAATGGTTCAATTTACAAATGTGAATTAGCATTTCACAAAAAATACTGTTTTAACCAACTGTGAAGACATTTATTAGCCACCTTATTGCATCAAACGCAAGAGGTGATTTGGCAGTTCTTGTCTCCACTATTCCTGAAAACAAGAACAAAACCCAATTAAATTAAGTGGATAAATATAGTTTATAGTGGGTATGCTTTTAGTAAACAAGCTTTGATTCTTCATTTAAAAACAGTAAAGCACTGGGCACTCTTTGGTTGTTGTGCTAGATGTTTCTAATAGCCATACCCCCAAGGGAAGGTTTTGCTGTAATGTTTGAAAAACATAATGAAAATTTGATTGTTGAAAACTAAGATTTCCATCCCTGCAAATGATTTTCTTGAAACATCCATGGGAATTTAATATTCAATGTTTTTTTCCTCAGTCTTGTATATTCTTGAATTGTCTTTTTTCCTCCATTTTCTCCGTTCTCAATCCTAGGTCCCCTTACAAAGAAACAGACAGATGATTTAGGTGATAATGACGGTGCTGAAGATGAAGGTATTTTTTTGCCGCCAAACTGATTTGCATGACAAGGATCCCTGAAAATCTTTTTTCTCCCCTCTTTTTTTGACTTCTTGTCTTCTTTTGAAGAGGTTTTTTTTTTTTTAATTCCCATTTTTGATGTGTTTTGTCTTCTTGCTTGTTGTTATACATATATATTTTTAATTTTTTTAAAGACAGAATGTTGTTAAGTTCTACATTTTGATACAAAACAGTAACAATATTTAAAGAGGAGGTTTTTTGTTTTCTTGAAATGGACTCTTAATATGTTGCATCCCACCTTTTGACTGAATTTTGTCCATAGTATTTAAACTAACACTCTTTTAAAGTTTCTCTGTACACCTTTTTGCATGTTTTCTAACCCTATGTATTTCACCAAATACAAAGATGTTTCTTTTTTCACTGACATCAGTTTGATAAACATAGAAAATGTTGTGTTTATTAAAGAAAAATACAGAAAATTCTTAGAAAGTGTCTCTTAAGCAACTGAATTTCCCCAAATAAAAAACCTTTTCACTTACATTGCCATGAACAAACAAATGCAAAATTACCCTACCTCCCTGTAAAAGAGCGATAGCCCTAGAATGGCAGACAATATTTGCAATTGATGAGGTTCTGTGCAGCACCAGAGAATTCAGTGGCGCTAAACTGATGGTCGTCTAAAGGAATCTGATGCCTTCTGTTTTTACAAGCATATAAAGATGCCTGTCTGCTTGTGCTGACCCTTAGAAAACCATATTACCAAGTAAAATTGGAAGTTTTAAATGTCAAGCATATTATTCTGTTTATGAATTATGTCTATTAATCAAATAATTTATGCAGATTTGATATTTTTTCAGGGCTTTGAATATGGTAACAAGAGGCTGTTTCTCCTGAGCAGTCTCGTCCCTTCAAGTAGATGTGCTTCAAAGTTCTGAATCTTAAACACACACTTTGTATATTTTATGGTCAACAAGTAAAACAAATTACCATATGAGACTGGTAGAGTTGTTGGTTTCTTCTCTGTTAGTATCTGGCTTGGGTTTTTTTTTGCCAGATATTAAGATTAAGCCTAACTTGTACTACAAGGCTTTTAATTCAGAAATTTTTCATCACAGAACATTAACTGTTTTACTCAAACATAAACATGCAGTCTTTTCACAAAAGATGAAGGAAGGCAAATATGAGCATTTAACTTCTTACCCAATAACTGAACAGAGACTGAAAATTTCCTTTGAAAGCTCTCGTGTGTTGTGGTTTAACCCAACGGGCAGCTAAACATCACAGAGCCCCTCGCTCACTATTCCTCACCACTCCCAGTGAGATGGGAAGGGAATTGGGCAGGGGCAGAGGGGAAGTGAAACTTGAGTTGAGATATAGATGGTTTAATAGGACAGACACTGAAGGGAAAATAATAGTGATAAAGGAATTAGGATATACAAATATTAGAATATATGAAGGAATTAGAATATACATTAGTTCAAGGCAAAATATTGCAAAGAACATTCTTGCATACTCTCCAAGACTTGTGATAGTGAATTATGCATTGGAGAAGTTACTCTGCCTTGTTTTAACAATATGTTTTAAGAAACCATTTGAAACGTGGGTTATTCATCCAGTGGACTTTAATGGCTCTTTTAAACTGCTGTATAATTGCCAAGACAGATGCTAATGGCTTTATATTTATTGAGTCCTCCTCTGTTTAGACACACTTAAAAGAGACTACTCATTTTGCTAAAATTTAGCAGTGAGTGGTTGCTATCAGAAATCAGTTTAGTAAGTAGAATCAGATGAGAGTAGGGATCTCAGTCTTCAGAGAGCAAGTGTCCATGTCAGAGAAAACCTGTCTCCCACATTGACAGTTGGAGAGAGAGAAAGATCTGTAAGAACACAGCAGTCAAAATAGAGGGGAAGAAACATTTACAACACTAATAAATCTCTGTAATTGATAGTACTGGGATTAATTTTCTCTGGGATGCAAGTGACAGGTTTGTTCTTTCCATGCCAGCAGAAGAATGCAGGCAGTAATTAGACTTTTACCGCTTCTGAGAGTCATGGAGAGGTGGGGCAAATTAAAATTTTCATGATCAATACACACTAAATGTTGCTAGGATATCTGCTCGGTTGATAGAAAACCTATTTGCTGAGGCCCTGCATTTTGCTGTCCTCAGTGAAGGAGCAGTATGAGGTGACCTCCAGTTTGTGAACCTGCTTTTCTGCATTGAATCTGTAGCACTTGTTGCAGATATAGAACTGAAGAGTTCACAAATTTAACTATTGGAGTTGGGTATAAGTAGCAGAAAAGAGAAAGGCAAAGCAAGAAGCCATTTTAGCTGTCTTAATTTATGCTAAAATGTCAATCAAATTCTTCAAACACATTTTGCACTACGGTAGTGTTTATTCAATGTAAAAATATACAAATGAATAACTGGGACAAAATAAAATAAATGTCAAACCAAATGAACTATAAAGTTGGAATATTAGGGAGACTGGGTGATACATGGTGAAAAATATATGTGTCATTCAACCATAGAATCCATGCTACATAAACAATGTCCATTGATTCTTAAAATGCTCAGGACGTTCTATATATTAAGAAATTTGAAGCTCCCATGTCCATTTCTTGTATTGTACCTTTCCTAAAGAAAGATCTTTAGTATCAGCTTCTTGGATCAAATATCTTGGAAGTATTCAGTATTGCATCACTCAAACATCAGAGTTTGATGAGAAGATTTAATTTTAAAACAGCATTCAATAATCCTACTCCCATCTGCTGCAACATGTCACTACCACACTATTGTAATCCAGACCTTGTCAGCACAAGCACTGGAATCAGTAATCAAACTTGGATCTCTGGTATGTACTGCAACCAGTAGACCAGGCTTAATTAGATCATTTTTCATTTTTGTTTTCAAAAGACCCAAAGGCAGTGGTGCACATTACCAGCTAATGATCTGCAAATTTGCTGCTTAAAAAATGAAGGTGTTTTCAAATTCTGTGAGTGGGAAATTTGTGATAAGTCAGAAATTATATAAATGTATTTTTCCCCAGTCTAGAGGAATGCTGATTTCAATTTAACCCTTTCACATCTACACTTGAAATTGCTTACCTGTGTTTCAGTAAGTATTGAACTAGTAAGTTTAATAAGTATAGAACTAAATATTAAGCAGGCACCAAAAAAAAAAAGAGTGCCAAAAGCACCTGCAACCAGTTAGCACTGGGGCTTTCCCTCTTTATAACAGTGGTGGATATGCCTATTTGCTGATATGCAGGTAAGCAATATGTAGTGTAGATGCAAGTTTTAACTTTAAGTTGCTGAGCAGTTAAATAAACTATGCCTTCCCCGGTCTAGAAACAAGGCTTAGTTTAAAAAAGTAGACTATTTTAATCCTAATATCTCAGTCTTAATTTTTGTAACGTAATAATTTAATTTGATTTAATTTGCTGTAGCAAATTAAAGCAAAAAAAACAGTGACTCCTTATGCATTCTTAGTTCCCATATGCTAAAATACTTAGCGTGATTTAAAATACAGCAACAGAAATCATTAATCAGCCTGTGTTCTCAGGGATCAGAACTGGACTTCTAGGTAGTTAGTGATGTATGAAATATTGTGAAGGATTGCTCACAGATGAATTCTTCTCAGCTACCATTCTGTCATACAGAACTTACCTAGCACATAAATCTGTCAATATTAAATCCTTATTTAGCCCCAAATGTTTTGGCATCTCTGGTTTTAATGTATTTTGTTTCACAGTATCCCTCTGCGATAGAGGAATGCTATTATTCAATTTTTAGAAATGAGGAATACAGATGCTAAGTTTGAGGAATGCAGACACCATGTCCATAGTAAAGCAGGGAACTGCCTCAGAAGCGGGGTCTGCACTGTAATTGCTAGATGTTTCTACCCTTTCCTTCCCCATTCCAATCTCTCTGTGAAAAAGGAGACAGATTAGGAGCAGATGTGGCTGTTTGTTCACAGGCTGTAACTGTGATGATTCTGATCATTTAGTCTGATGCTCTGTCTTATATTGGCTATTGGACTTCATTGATGGAAGGCTTTTTCTAGAGCATGTTTTAAATCAAAACAAACAAAAATCCACTCAAATTTTAAGTTGCTAATGATGCAGAATGCATCTGCAAATTCCTTCTTATGCTTAATAGACTGTAGCATCATTGGTGCAAAAGAGCACATTTCAGAATGAAGGATCTTCTCCAAAAAGCCCTATTGCTCCATTAGTATTAAAACAGACTAGGTTGCTAAGTTTAGCATTTCGTCTGCTTTCAATTGTCATGGTAAGAAGGAAAGAGAGAAAAAAAATACCTCTGCCTGGCATTAGTTCGTTTTCGGACTTGAGAGATCAGTAAACAACAGAACACATTTTCTACCTCACAAAGCAACCACATGCTCCAGGCTTAATTACAGCCTTTAATGAGTCCAGCCAGGCTGGAATAACACAGATATTACCACTTTAGGTGAACTTGCTGACTGATACACATAGAGATATTTGTGATTCCTGTCATCCATTCATCTTAGTTCTGTGATGACAACTCCCAAACACAGATTCCAATGTAATTTGCATGTTAAATTTTGCTAATTATATTTTCACTTTACACTGAGAACCTCAAGTCAGATTATGTTGAGGTTTTGTGGTGATGTTATTAATACTTGGAAACGTGCATAATAAAAATTCTGAAAGACCTTTAATTTAAGCACTGCTTTGGGGCTCCATTGCATTTTAGCACTGCCAAGCATTGCTTGTACAGTGAAAAGTCTGTCAGCTTTTGCATTTCTAACCATCATCTTTAATAATTTAAAATGACACCTATCTGGCTGTTGAGGTCCTACTCTAATGAGAGTCTGATCTAGATTCTTTTCTGTAAAAGCATAGGCCTTTTTTTATGTTATAATATACATTCATAGAGGCCTCCATCAGGATCTCAAATAATTTTTTAGGTGAAGACAGTTAAGTGTTTGAGAATGCACAAAATGATCCATTGGTTTGACAAATACAAAAACAAACAAGGAGATAATTCTATTTCCTGAAACATGGTGGCTGCAGGCTATATTTTAAAATTAAATGTGTCTAGAACCTTGCTGACACTCCTATAAGATGTTCAAAAGTTACTTTAATAGTCTCAGAACATTAAGTTTTATATCACATGTTAAACACGTGGCATTAATGGATGTCTGCATATTAGCAGTGTTAAGTGCACTAGCTTATTAAAATAGCAGGGTGTCTATGAGGCATCTGATAGATCTGACCTGAAAGGTCAAATACTGTTAAAAGGCTTTTAAATTATTAAGAGTTGCACTGATTGGTACCATGCTGTACTTAAATATTTTAGGACAAAAGCTTATGGAAGAGCTACACACATAGCCATATTCTGCGTAAGGAGTACATAGGTTTTACAGTAACCAGTATAAAAGTTTTCCATGTTCTTGTGCTGTTTCATATTCAAACCCCAAGATTTACATAATGCTCTATGTCAGGGTGTTATGATTCTTTATAACAGTTAGCAAAACGATGCTTGTGACATAGATGCTTAACTAACTATATTTTTTTTGTGCTAAGTTGTTTCCAGGTAGGCTTTCTTCTTTTCCTGTTTTGGTTGTTCCCTGCAAGTAATACTTGCTAGGTCATGTGGCCAATTCACATCAGCTTCAAATGACTGAAGCTATAATTATGTTTTGTTATTGATGATAATTGTGACTGGTATACATAGTCAGACCCAGTTTCCTGTTGTGTGATATAACAAACATAGAATAAGACAGCCCTATTCCTAAATTGCCTGTAATGTAATTAAAACTAGACATAAAAAGTAGATGCAACAAACATTAGAAAGGTACAGAACAAAGGAGATGATTGAAACCGTAATGAGGAAGTTCATGTACATGTCATAAATAAGACCATTCTTTGCTATACAGTAAGACCTATTTAGATGTTTTATGAGCTAGCAATTTAAAACTGAACAAATCACAGCACTCATAACCGATGTTGTGTGTGAATGAAAACAGAAGAGTTGTATTTGAGACGGATTTTGAGCAGCGCTATTACTGCATGTGTCTTTGAAAATATTTGTCTGCTTTTTAATTAAAGCAGCGCTTCATAAAATCCAACAAAAAGTACAGTACGCAACTAAATTAAATCCGTATATAAATCTACATTGGCAGAAGTACCACATTTGCACCCCAATTCTTCAGGTTCAGAATGAGCTACTTCCACAAGTAACTATTAATCTGCATCCAGGAATAACTATTAATCTGCACGAGAATGTAGCTACAGTTTACTGAGACCATTCCAGCACATGCACGCAAAGGACACATACCAGCCTGTAGGAAAACCAAATGAAAGATCTATCAAATCATTTATGGTCAGCTTTTGAAAAGTATCCGAGTCCCAAAACTCAGTTATTTTCTTTGATGAGTTGGACACTTAACTCCAATAAACACTTTTGAAACGTGCATCTTTCTTGCACTTTTGTACAAATACAGAATTTCTCCTCACAAAATTTTTCCTCCTAATATTCTCCAAGAATACTATCTTAATACTTCCTCCATTTTAAAGGATGGTAGTTTTGATGGGAGAACATTTACTCTCAGGTAGAAATAAATTCTTGATTGTCATCTGATTATTTTTTCTTTCTTCCTTTGATCTTATTGTTTAATAATATCCAGTAGTTAACTACATCTGCAGTTAAACAGTTTTCTCCCAGCTAAATGTTCACACCTTTCAAATATTCCTAGCTATAGGTTGCAGCAGTGATCTCTGATGTGGCACGTAGACAGAGATGAAAATCAGTCTGACTGGAACATATGCAAGAATATTAGTAGTAGGAAATAGCAAAAGAATGGTATAGACAGAAGTTACTCAGAGAATCACTCCTTTATAGATCAGGCCTCACTCATGAATGTGTGCTTCCTTTCTCAGAGGAAGGATGCCTGTTCTTTTCTAAATATTCCAATATTATTTTCCAGATAAACAGGCCAGTACTACCAACATTTCATTACTGTTCGCAGTTGGTGCTCTGTAATTCTATGTAATTTTAATTAAAGAGGAATTCTGAGACAGTCTCCCCCTGTGCTACCACCAAGCATACAATTAACTGTGTACAATTTCTGCTGGGAACAGTCACACAGTGATTTCAGATTAATAATTTATTATTGCATCCACATTTGTACCCAGAAAAAGAACATAGACTATGAACAAACCATGTACTGAAAACAGTATATAAATTTGAAAAGACTTCTTCCTTGGTGTAGATTTTAAACCTCAGGAGCTCATAATTCTGTTCTGTGTACAATGAAGGTAAATAATCTCCATAGCTTTACACTCTGAAAATTGCATGTTGGAAAGCCCTTACTATATGCTTGAGTGAGGAAAGCGATACAAGCAATTTCATGCACAAGCTTTCATTGTCCTTCTGGTCTTGAATAAATTATTGTTCTAGTACTTCCAGTATGGAAGATCCAATTTCTAATCTTGACTGTTCTGGCATTTTCTTCAAATTAGAATCAGGAATATAACATATATATGTGATAACATATATGTTATATGTTATATAACATGTAACAATATATTACATTGTTGCATATAACAATAGCAACTGGCTTTCTATGAACAGACACATCTGTGCTGATCTTTTTCAGCAAATTCAAAAAACAGGGTTTTTCATGCAACTCTCCTCACCTACAAGTCTTTACAGTGCTTCAGAAATAATTCAGACAACTTCAGAGAGAGCTTACTTGAAAGCTTCTTAACTAAGATTCCTTCAAATCAAAGGAGTAAACAGTACATCTGAGGTTTCTTCAGATGGTGAAGTGAGTAGTCAGGGAAGTCACTTGAATACTGTTATAATGACAAAAAAACATTTTGAAATCAGAATATTCTTGTGCATTTCCTCACTGGAAATTTTTCATATGCTCTCTAGCTATTGTCTTTCTTGATTTTTAGGAACTGTTAAGGAATATTATGACTTGTCCAGTGGCAAAGACTCAGGCATCTAGTACATGAGATCAAAACACAATTTAATCCAGATGTATAAGTTTAAATTTACACCTTAGCTGATTTCTTTAAAAGACTTTCTTTAAAAGACTTTAAAAATAAATCTTTAAAAGTATATATTATCCCACCACTAACTGTTACTTTGAATTGGTACTTAAAAACAACTTTCCTCACAAGGAGCAGTGGTGTTCAGGTATTCTAAATATTTTTCTGAGTAGATGCATCAGTTTGCAAATAGGACTGTGTGGGGGAAGGGATACCCAAGTCAATCTCTTAATTAAAAAGCAACTCAAACCAGTATGTCAGTATCTAATTTCGTTATCTGGGAGAATGGCAGAGCTTCTGAGATTTAAAATTGTTACCTCTATTCAGTCACTTTTGAGAACTTCGCAATTTGTTTCAATGTAGGCAGCTATTTTTCCAAATATGCAGTCCTTTCCACAATTTAGTAAAAGAAGAAGGACCCATGCGCCCTAAACTTCAGGCTACCCAGGTTAAAAATAATATCCGTTTGAGACCTAATATTAAACAGCTTCCAAGCACCTTTTGAGAACATAGACTTCACATCTATCCAAAGACAGCTGTTTATACACCCCTTTTATGAATTATTTGATTGCTTCCATACTGGAAGCAATCAGCAATTTATGTATGAACAGAAATATTGTTTATCTTAATATGGTGAATTGCCTTTAGCTAAGTAAACAGAAAGATGGACTAAGCTTTCAGAAGTGTTAAGACTTTGACTAAATGAGCTCACACTAATGTTAGTAGTTGTTTTACGTCAAATTCAGCAGGAACAGAATCAGACCACGGTCCTATTGCATATGAGGAAGCATTACCATTTTCAATTCCTTTCTGCTTTTCTGAGGCAACACGTATTTAAAAATACAAACTTCAGTTGCAAGCAAGCCACAAAAAAACACGCCCACCTGCCCATTTCCTTATGTAAAAGATGTTGCTTGAGAAACACTTCAAGAAAAATAACCTCACTAAAAAATTTAAATATTGCATGGATCTTCTTTGGTACTTTCCTGAGATAAAACGTGTCCTAATATTTTTTCCAGACATTCGGGACAGTGGGGGACCTAAGCCTGTGATGGTGTATATTCATGGAGGGTCCTACATGGAAGGCACTGGAAACTTATATGATGGCAGTGTTCTAGCAAGTTATGGGAATGTGATAGTCATCACAGTCAACTATCGCCTTGGGGTACTTGGTAAGAAACTTTCAGCTTTCAGTTAATCCCTGCTGTCTGCAATGCAATTCATGTTATATGTGAGAATGTATTAAAAAAAAAAAACATCTTTGTAAACCAAAAGGCTTGTGTTCTGGGGATTGATGTGAAGACACTGCAAGTATTACCTGGAAGAATCCTCTGACATGCTTTTAAGGGAATGAAACAGGTGTTCCCATGGCTGAGTTGAGTTTGCTGGGGTTTTTTTGTTTGTTTGTTTGTTTTTTTTCCTGTAAATAATACTGTTTGTTTGGTTTGGGTTTGTTGTTTTGTTTTTTGTTTGGATTGTTTGTTGTATTCTTTTTTGTAGACAGGTAATTGAAGTTATTTTTCTAAAAAATGTAAAGTGATAGATAAAAGGGTTTTCCCTTGGAAGACAGAGACTAAGTTTTGATTACCATGATTTTTTCATATTTTGAAAAGCTAAGGAACTTAAGAATACATTATTTAATAAGAGCTGTACTTTGCACCTATTTTGTTGGCGCATCATTGTGTTTCTGAAAAGTGTTTTGAGTATAATTCAAATACCTCCAGTATTTCTTTTCTAAGCCAAATTAGGGAGCGAGTACAGTTACTTTTGATTGTTTCAAATACAGTGAATAGGGAATGCTTATGCTCTTGGTAAACTTGGGTGGTATCCCTCTTGTAGCTTGTATTTGCAGAAATTTATATTTTGCTGTTCGTTCAATGGAGTCACATTTGTGATACATGTTCACCAGCTCTTGAGACAATACGATTGTTGTTTCTTCTGTATATTCTACTGAAATGTTGCATGTTAAGACTTCTGAAAGGAGGAGTTCAATTTGGGGATATTGTGGAGGTCAGTAGAGTAACTTCAGAAAATTTACATAGGTATAGGGGTATTCCCTGTAACTTCTGAAGTGGTGTGATAGTTCAGGTGTCATTTACAGCAGAATTGGTTCTGAAAACCAGTCAACTTCATTTTCTATTCATGGGCATTAGGTATGTCTGCTACTTTTGTTTACTCTATTTTTCTTTCATGTGATCAGTTTTTTTAATCATTATTCTGTTTCTTTGTGGTTTGAATTCAGTTAGCACAATTGCTGACCCATTGGTTCTGGTTTGCTTATCTGAATAATATTCTTTCAACCATTAGATTTTTTGGTAAAAATTTGGCTGAATGCCCGTTATTTTGGGGAAGGAAGTGGATTTTTATTTTAGATTTTGAAACTTAATCTGCTGTGGTTGTGTTTTTCAAGGGACTGAATAATTTCCAGACACATCATAGCTGTTTCTTGCTGGATTTATGTCCTTCGTATCGAGTTGGAGGTTTCATCTGTGATGTACTACATTAAGCAAGGAAATTCTGATATTTTGTATGTTTTTCTATCTCCTCCTCTCTTCCAATTTGTATAGTGACTTCAAGTCAAAGGCACGTATTATTGCAGCAGTTAATAATCTGTAATCTGTGCCTCTAATCAACATTTTAGTTTTATTCTGTGCTCTCATGTCTGGTATTTCAAATATTTGTCTATATTATATGCCAGTAGGGTATTCCATCCACTAATAAAGTATCTGTTATCTGAAAGCACTGTTTATTTTTGTAAATTATTTAGTCTAATTCCTAAATCGTTTGTATTTTCAGTGTTTGAAAGGGCTAGTTGCTTGCAGGATGAAAATGAATTCACCTTTGTTGATGATAATGGCTTTTGCACTTGTAATTTAGTACTGGTTCCTGAGACAACCTACTGTTAACATCTCACTGATATTAGGAGGATTTCATTTGTGTTTGTGTTTTTGTGGTTCTTTGGACTTAGTGGACTTTACAGAGCCTCAAGGGGCAGAGAGATAATTGTCTTTCAAGTGAGACCTGTTACAGTAAAACTGCTAAAATTTGTTGTAGAATTCAGTGATTGGTTTGAATACTTGAAATTACTTTCAAATTAACTAAAATAACCCTGTAGCTTGCAGGGTTTTCTTAGTAAAATAGCTGCACCTGTTAACTATATGTAGAAGTTTTTCATATAATTTAGATCTGGTACAATGCCTATCTGCCATGTATTAAATAACAAATGATGTACTGAATAGGTAGTGCAGAAACACACTAGTAATCACAGAATCACAGAATCACAGAATAGTTAGGGTTGGAATGGACCTTAAGATCATCAAGTTCCAACCCCCTTGCCA
>JAVHNF010051723.1:0-13931 GCA_034783455.1 Micropsitta finschii
TACATCTGCACAGTTTTGCAGGGACATTTAAGGTGTTGAGTTGTTGCCAGTGCATAGAAATTGGCTTTGTCCTTCCAACTGCTTTCTCCTTTCCTATTGTTGTGGAGTACAACTTAAAAGAAGACATTAAAGGGTGCAGTGCAGTGAAGCTCAGACCTAACTTCTTTTGCCATGTGAATGCAGGCAATCAGAAGTAAAATCAAGCATGGCATCTTAGCTGTAAGTATCTTACCTTAAATAGATATCTGTCTCATAAGCATATATATCCTTGTTTGTGTTTTCAGACAGCTGAAGTGGCACTAGCCAATTTGAAGAATAAATATGAAAATGAAAAAGCGATGGTGACTGAAACCATGACCAAACTACGGAATGAATTAAAGGCTTTGAAGGAAGATGCAGCAACCTTCTCATCCTTGAGAGCGATGTTTGCAACTAGGTAAGGGAAATGGTGTCACTGCCTGGTTTGGCTCTGTAAAAGAAAATACGTGTGTGCTGAGTGAGAATAGATTTAGATGTTGGATGTTTAGGAGGAGAGACAGAAATTGTTTTCTGCAAGGTCAGAGGTTTGCCGGATGAAGGTGAATGAGTCTTAGAGTGCACACTGTGCAAAACCTGCAAGCTTTCAAGTGCTACTGAGATGGATGTCTTGGAAGATAAAAGCTGGAGAATAGCAATGTCAGTACAACCTTGAGTGAAGTGTTATAAATGCCAATATATGCCTGCAGTATATTTGCATTTATAGAGCTTTTTAAAGTGGAAATCAAATAGTAGATTTATATGGCTGATTTTCACATTCAGAAGTACGCAATGACTCTGCCATGTAAAGCTATCGTATGGTAAATGATGATTTTCAGAATCCCATGTTTTCATTATCATGAGATTTAGTACTTACCACTAGTAAAATCTGTTCCATCAACCACACTGTGCTGTAATCCAGCACTAATAATTGTGAGGCCACTGCAATTTCCCACTCAAGCATGAATTCTTATTTTTTCCTGCTGTGATATCCAATTTTTTATCTTTTCCTTCACAGGATAGAAGTTTCACTTACCTTCTGTAACATAGTTTCTTCTGGCAGGACAGTCATTAATCATGTCTCATCTTTCCTTCTCCCACAACTTCTTAAGAGGAGCTTTAGGTTTTAGCTGCTTTATAAAAGGTTACCTAAACCTAATTTTTTTTTAAAGAAATCCAACAGTTTCATCAAAAAATTCTTAATTCCAAAATATGCATGGAAATAAGTATCCTCGGGTTATCAAGGCTTTCTCCCCACCTTGTGGTCAAACACAATGCAGATTTCTTGCTAGTGCTTTAGCCCATAAGCGATAAGACATCTTCGCCTCTTGCCAACTTCTCCCCAGTATATGGTATATAGATGCCATCTCACCTCTTCCAGCCTTCTGAGGTCCTCTGTTGCTTAATGACAGTAGCTGCAGCAGCTGGGAGAGGTGGAAAAGAAGGAGAAGGGACATTTACATGCCATGACATTGGTGCTGTGTACAAGTTCATCATAGATTCATCATCAGAAGAGTATGAGTAGAGCCATAATTGAAATGAGGAACCTCAGCATGTGGTGTGAACCAAGGTATTGGAAACCATTGATTTCATTGGCATCTGAAGATGGAAAGTTGGGTGCATGTATTCGAAATGCATGTGTTGATCTTTATTTGCAAGCTCATTACTCTAGGAGATATGTGAATATGCTAACTCTATAAGACTTCCTGGAAGACTACTAACTCCAGCGGAAAACAGTGGCATCATGAGCATAAAGCAAACAAGGATCTTGCATGGAGCATAAACCATCTACCTACAGGTTAAAAAAAGACTGAAAATTTAGAAGTTGTTACTTAAGAGGATGGTAGGCTTCTCTTCTATGAATGGTAAAGGGAATTTGGTGACTTGCTGAGTTACAGATTTCTACTTTGTAAATGTATAATGTTAGCAGAGATAAAGCCCACCCAAAGCATCAGCTGTTGTTGGTAAACTCCTTGCAGTAATGGTTAAACACTCAGCGCATGGCCTGTGAAATATATCCCTGCCCTTGAGGTAGTTAAGTTTTGCTCATTATTTTCTGAGCACAAGTATAAAAAGTAATTCACTGCAAGGTCTTGAATGTAAGTGTACTCCTATAGATTTTTCTGTTGTAAAATATTCCTTTTTCTTCATTAGCCTGGAATATTATGGCCTGTATAATTGAATCAATTTTCCTAAATGTTCAAATAATTGACTTATACTGAATAGTCCATTTGGAATAGCATTTGTTTAAATGACAGAGAGCTAATATAATCTAGATGTCTGTTGAAGAAGAGAAATCCATTTGAAAAAGACTGTAAGATTCTTCATGCAGTAGCATTAGATGCAATAGCAACCTTCAGCATAAAAAAGCAATTGTTTAGTCTTCTGTTGAATAAAACAGTGGTTTCCATGGTTATCCTGCATCACATGGTACTTCTGAATTTGTACTGTAGGGAGAACATCTCTCTGATAGTAGAATTATATTATGGATTTGGAAATAATTTCATGTACTGTTTGATAGAACAATAGCCTTTCTCTTTCATAAGCCATTCTTTTCTGTTCATTTGGTCCACAAATGGATGTTCATTCTGGTGCTGGACTGTATGGTTTCTTCTTCAAATGTACTGGATAAAGATTGTATCATGTTATAAGCACAGCACAGTTGTTTCTGGTCTGAACAGCAAAGATGACACTTTTCTTTGGAGCTCCCCTATGCAGAAAGCAGGAGGCATCCTTTTCCCATGTTTTTCTGTGACACTTTTGCATCCTTCCATGCCTTAAGTTCTTTCTTCATTTTTTTTCTCCTCCACCTCAAAAATCCTTCTGTCCTGCTTGTACTTCTACTTTTGCAGTTTTTCCTTCTAGGACTGCTTTTTTTTCTCCCAATCCAAAATCTGTTTCTGATCCTTACAACTTCATCCTTCCCTCTTCATTACCCTTGTGATCACTTTCTGAATTCACTTCAGACCTGTCAAGATGTCCTCAATACAGTTCAAACTCCCTTTTCCCCAAACACTTTCCTCAAAAAAGAAAAAGCAATAGTGTGTGAAACCTCTTTTCTGTGGGATATGTGGGGTTAGCAGAGCAGATTTGAAGTTCTGTCCACCTGAACAGATTTGATGTGCTGTCCACCAGACTTGCAGCTCCTGCTTTTACCCTGGTTATTTTGTCCTGACCTGCTTCTGGTAGTTCCAGGCCAGAAAAAGCTGTGAGAGCTTTTCCTCCCCCTCTTCTTATTTGTATATGAGTTGCTGACCCAGGGTGGGAGCTGTGGGATTGTGAAGAGACAGGTGGCCAGCGCTCATCCAGAGGGCAAATGAAAAGCAGTCTTTAGAACATTAGATTCCCAGTCTAGAGTAGGGTTTGCCCTGGGATAGGAAGTCTCATGCTGAAGGACAGAAGGAACTACTTTTGAAGCAGGACCTTAAGGGGATTCAGAAAGCTGTTTTTACTGAGTCCCTACACATACTTGCTTTCCCAGCCTAAATAGAGATACTCAAAAGGAGAGAGCAAGACCTGTTATGTTGCCGCAGTCCTGACACCACATGCATTGATTCTATTCTCCATCCATCAAGACATTTTCTTATGATTAATGCTTAAAGAAGTGTGCTAAAGAGATGGAATAGAAAAATTGGACAGGTCCTAGATGATAAAGCATTTATTAACAGAAGAGTATTATGTGGTTAAAGCGGGGATCTGTCAGTGTCACTGGTTTTCAGCTCAAGCTTGGCTATGATTTATGTTACCTAAATTACACGTAAGCCTGTCTCAGTATTTGGTTTGCATTCCTAGATGAGAGCTAGATGGAACTAGAAATCCCTTAAACTTCTATATAAGCTTCTTGGATCAGTTTATACAAAATAAGCAGGCTTATGTGTCTGTCTGCTTCCTTTCTGAGACAAGAGAAATGAGAAATAGGTGAAATCTTGACTTTTGTGCTAGTGATAAGTAGTCCAGCAGACAGCAAGATAACAGCACTGTTTGTTTAATAGCCACTTGCAGATTAAACCTGTCCTGAGGCAACGGAGAAACTGGCAAAGATCTCTGACTCAAGAGGAAATAACCTAATTTTTTTTGGTTTTGAGTATTTTGAGTGCCTCAGAAAGCCCAAATCAGAACCCTGGTGCATCCTGGAGCCCTGCTTGGTCCACAGTGGTCTGTGCCATGCCAGAATTCATCTCTCTTAGGAGTTCTTAACCTTTTTCTTCCTCCATATGCTGTCGAGACTTCATGAGTGTTTATAAAATGTGTGGGGAAAAAAGGCAGTATGGATGTGTGTAATGCTTTTTTTTTTTTTTTTTGCTTTTTGTAATTAGAAACATTTTTCATTTTATCCCACACTTGCACATAGCAGGGAATATTTCAGTGAAGAGATATGAGTCTGTTAATTCAGCAGTTTCTAAAGTTAATTATGGACTGATCTAGGTTTAACCTTTCTGAATGCTGTTTCTCAAAACACCCCACATGCTTGAGCAACAAAACATAGAGACAATGGACCATGTGTTTGTGAAAAATAATAGGAAACTTCGAGTCATAATGGAGGTCAGATGACTGGAACCACCCAAACACTGCGGTGGACTGCCAAAAATGTAGGGTCACTGTTTTGGGGAGACTTCTAGGAGAGGAATATAATTAATCAGAACAGTCAGAAAATGAAGTATTATCAAGATTTGTTTTGTCTAGAGTATGGGGTCAGCTACGAGCCTCTAGTATATCCAGGTTTCTAGGGCCAGCTTGCTATATCGTTCATAGTAGGTAGTGAGAAGCAGGTTTATCTAAGTCTGCTTAGTAATCCACCTTCATGGAGCTTGTTTCTTAACTGCTCAATTATGCTGTTTTACAGAGCAGATGCCTAAACACCAAGAACACATCCTAAGGCCTGAGAAAAAAAACAATCTTTTTCCAAAACAAAAATTGGCTTATTAATTGGCTTATTGTGATAGTAAAGCAAAGCAGTTCACTCCTCTGGTGGCACTGTGCTACAGGTGTTGCTGCAATTGTTACTTTTTAACATTTTCAACAGAAAACATATTTGGAAAAAATAAAAAAAAGGTGTCTCCTAGACAAAAAGGAAGTCAGGAGAGAATAAGAAACACGGATACAAGATCCACCTGGTTACAAGAATGAGCCTTTAAAATGCTGATAACACAGACATTATAGTAATTCCTATTTCAAATTAATTTAATCTCCGGAATGCTGGTTCCATTCTAATGCAGCTGTCAAAAAACTGGGTGAAGCATTAATAGACATCTCATGGCCTGGAGCAGAAATAGGTGTGCAAGTTGGTTTTAAGCCAAATGTTTCAGAAATATCTCCTCAAGGCTTGACTAGAGACAGTTATGCTTATTAAGGTCCTGTAGAAGAAAAGATAATACTGAAACTGTATATGTAACTATGTCTGACTTAGTAATTCTGCTTCCAGTGCTGGAATTATTCAAACAGAAATAATTTTCACCCTTTAGTCTGCAATAATTCAAAAGTTTATTGCATCACACATTTGGAGTAGAAAAGTATTTTCTATGTTTGTTTTCTGAGTGATACTGGTAAAGTTAAATCCTCATCCATTACACTACTGTAACTGTGCAGCAAAGTTATTTAGATTTATACAGGTCATGTGGGGAGGAGATTTGGTGAAAGCGGCAACATTTCACATTAAAAAATCTTGGTGTTGCCACAAATGTCCAAAGGTCAGACAGTACTGCCGTGGTTCATTTGTATGTGTTTATTGGTCTTGGTTCTTACTGATTAGCTTGTCTGTTGTTCGCAAACTGAAGCTATTTCACTTCAAAAAGTGACTAAGACTATCCTGATAAGCCTTGCTCTTCCTGTTAGCTTTAGGAATCATTATTTAGGGTGGAACTAAATTGAATTCAGCCTTCAATGCTAACAAAATCATAAGAAGGGTGGTTTTATTTCAAAACCTGTCTCAGAGATCTAAATCAAATAAAAAGAAAGAAATACAGGTTTTCATGCAGATAGAAGAGGCTGAGAGTTAAAAGGGAGTAGGTGACCATAGCAGTGGATACCTGAGCACACCTCCAAGAAATTCAACAGTAAATGTGAAATAACTTCTAGGTGTGGGATTTCCTGAATAGTACCTCTATAATCAGTTAACAGTGCTAAACAACTGAGGGCTTTTGATTTCACAAAATCTCGTGTGAAGAATTTGAAGTACTTGCAGGTTTTTTTTTTTCACTGGTTTTTGTAATGCTTTGTTGATGTGGATATTACTGTCTATGGAAAATAATACTATCTAATTAGTAGAGAAGGATTAGCAGAACCAGCACCTGGTACTGTTATTTGTGGAATAATATGGAGATTATTCCACAATAATAAACCTCCCCTCCAATTACTCTTTATCTGCATTGGAAACATACTACATTGTCATAGGCTCCTCTGATCTATAGATACAGGTTGTTTTGCTGAACAGGAAGTGATGGCATTCAAAGCTAAGTCTACATTCATTCAAAGTGGGAATGGAAGAATTCAGGCTGTCTGCTTCCAGGATTAGGTCTGGCAAAAGCCTGGGTCAGTATCTGCCCATATAACTGCAGTCCAGGAATGCAGTCACTGGTAGGGTTGGTTCTTGGACCAGTTCCCCAGATTTCTGCCTTGCTTGTTTTCTCAGGTGTGATGAGTACGTCACACAGCTGGATGAGATGCAGAGGCAGCTGGCAGCTGCGGAGGATGAGAAGAAGACCCTAAATTCTCTGTTGCGCATGGCTATCCAGCAAAAACTTGCCCTTACTCAGCGACTGGAGGATTTAGAGTTCGACCACGAGCAGTCCCGACGCAGCAAAGGCAAGCTTGGAAAGAGCAAGATCGGCAGCCCTAAAGTAAGTGAGGAGGCATCAGCCACCGTGCCAAGCATAGACACTTTCCTCCTGCATAGTCAGGGCCCACAGCAGCCAAACTTACTGGTCAGCAGTGGCACTCAGAGGAAAAGGTATGCATGCAGTGATCTTTATAGTACAGTGCAGTGGCCAGACTTTCATTAAGTCGTTCACTGAATTGTAAACATTATAATTCTTTTTTTATTATTATTTTGTTCTTTTTCTTTCCATACTTTTACTGGGGGAAAGGAGGTGGGGGGGATATGAATGTGAAATTCAAAGCCTGGCAACGTGTAGTTCTGATCCATCTACTCACTATGTCATTTCCTCCTCTTTAATGCAGTGTTTTGAACTATATTCTTTCAGTGTTTCAGTGCATCTTGTATGTCTTTAATATCAGTGTGAATGTATTTTCTTTAACAAGTTTTCCTTAAGTGTTCCTTGAGGTTTTCTATGATGAGCATCTGAAATAAAAAAAGGATCGTGCTCCATGAGCATTTCAGTGCTTAACACAAAAGAAACTGCATCTCTTTGTTAAGCTCTGGTGCTCACTTGTTCTTTATCAGAACAAAAAGAACATGGATATGTTCACTCAGATCAATTTTTCTACATGGGAGCAAGCAGCCTTTTGAAGGGGGTTGGCTGCCATTCATAACCTAATGCAAATATTTTGCTGTTCAAGCAGCGAGTTCTTTTCTTGTGACTGCCCTGCAAAAGGTCTACAGGTGTGGGGATCTCCACAGTTCTGAAGATGAAGAGGATTCCCTTTTAGAGAAGTCCTGCGTAATCATTACCTTTTCTTGTGTGCTTTAGTCACAATTCAAAACCAAGAGAACATTCAGGGAGCCCTGTAGATGTCGACTCAAGGATGCTGAGATATAGCTCACCCTCATCTCCTCCTCCCCTAATATGAACCAGGATTTCCAACGCAGGCAAGGTGCCCTGCTGTGGAAATGACATGGGGTGGCAACATTAGTTGTTTTTTACCTGTTAAGCAAATTAACATGATGTTGTCATTTGTGAGGTTTTGAAAGGTAATTAAAGTAAAACTCTTTTGTTTCCATATGTATTTTTCTTGGATCTCCTGCAAGAATATTCTCACCTTCCCTTTGTGATCAGAGCCATCCCAGGACTTCAGGGACCTACCTCCAGAAATTATTAAGAGCCCCCCCTCATCCCACCTCCACAGAATCATATCTTCTGAGGGGCCCCCCTTCCATGAGTGAATTCATCCATGGGCACCGTCTCAGCAAGGAAAAAAGGTTAACCGTGGCCACACCAGGTAAACATTTTTTCCTTGGGTGCATGTGGTGCTGAGTGGTTAGCAGAGCAGGGGATTCTCCCAGCACTGCAGATGCAATCTAATTTGGGCATCTTCTTGAGACCTGAAAAGCAAAATGTCTCCTCCTGTAGCAGGAGATGACATTCTGCTGGCAGCAGCCCAAACTGGTTCCAGATGCAGTGTGGAAAGTCCTGCTGTGGTATCGGTGGGTTATGTCCCACTGGCATCCACAGAGGTTGCACCCCTGCACCTGGGTGCTGCTTAGGCTGGCGGTTGTGTTGGTAGCCCCCGTGGAAGTCATAAACCAAATGGCACAGAGGAGTCAGATGTGTAAGGACTAGCAAGGGAGTGATTGGCAATGTGCAGGAGCCTACACAGCATCCATCTTCTGCTTGCCCTAGAATATTCAATCATTTTTTTTCTAAAGGGTAAAGTTAAAATCACAGAAGGTTTAGTTTATATAAATTGAGTCATGAAGTTTATCTTTGCAGGAAGCTTTTGCTCTTCATTTCCTGCCAAAATGCAGTATCCACTGTGAACAAGGCGTAGGAAGGAAATACAAACTGGCATGCCATTTCAAAGGTTGTGACATCTTTCTTCTGACAACAAGCTGATAATTATTTTACTTCTATGCCCGAGCAGAATCTTTAAATGTGCACACTCTTGTCTGGTGGTAAATGTTTTCATTTTTTGTTTTGAAATTTGTCATACAAAAAACCCCATCTGTAGAAAATATAAAAGCTAAACCCTATAAAGTGGTTTCTGCTCAGGTAAATGTTTATTCTGGAAAGCTGAGCAATACCCTACAGAACGTTATCTCTCTGTTTCAGTGCCAGCAGTATCACAGCTGCCTTTGAGTAGTGCCATGCAAGCAACACCCACTCAGAGAACAAGTGTAAAACTGCAGAGTCTTAACAATACATTTTTATAAGGAGCATTACAGCAAATAAATCAAAGATCTGTCTCCTGGGGAGAAAAAGGCTGTGATGGGGAAAGAAGCAAAGACTTTAAAATACGTAAAATAAATGGTACTGATCTTTCAGCAATGCCTTGGTATTCCTTGGCAATGGAAGGCCACATGCTAATTTTCTACCCCATCAAAAGGAATCTGTTTCCTAAATATTGGCATTTTCTCTTGAATTCTTTCCTCTTTATCCTACAACAGAATAAGGATGATTTGCTTTCTGGTTGACACTTGAATTTCTTTAAAGGACTGCGTTTTGTGTTTTCTATATAGCCAAACTCCCCAGTTTGCCCCAAAATGGCAATCTTCTAACATAAAATTTAGATGACTCTTCTAACTGTATTTGTACTTTCCATGAGAGTGTCAGGCAAAGGAGAACAAGATTTTAATCCAAGGACTGGATGACCTTTTTGTGTAGAACCCTGACTATATATTGTAAATGCAGTTTAGTGGTTGGAAGAAGTAATGAGTTAAAAAATAACTATACTATAACACAATTTACTTTTTTTGCAAAATTGTTAGTAAAATGATAAAATATGTAATCTTTGAATTTACTGATTTATGTTGCAGTTGTCCTTATGATTCTACAGCAGTCCCAGTTCAGTCTTTCTGAACACATTTGTCAGAACTTTATGTCATAACATGGTCTTAGTTTCAGCCTGAGACACTGAGATGTTAGAACCAGAGATTTTTCTGAGCACTCAAATTCCACAGGGCCCGTGTTAGAATCAGGTTGAGGATTAGGTAGGAAATTTTTCAGCATTTTTCTTAACATTTTCTGGAAGATTTGTCACTCTTATTAAAAGATCAAAGGAATGATGCACCAAGTAGGATTTTTTTGCCATCTGTCTAATTATCTGTTTCCTGAAAGTAAGGAAGAGTGAAGGATGTTATTCTGCTGCTTTTATAAGGAATGTTTAAAAGCCTCATATATCAGAAAGAGTTTCTGTTCTCAGATGATGTGTGTAGTCAAGCAAGCCAGCAAGAAATGTAGCAACCCATACCTGCTTCTTCATCAGAGAGGTTGCAAAAGAGCAGCATCCAAATTCAAGCACTATGGAGCAGAATGTAGCTTGGCTTGAGGATTAGGAAGAGCTTCTTCACAGACAAGGTAATCAGGTATTTGAGCAGGCTGCCCAGGAAAAGTGGTAGAATCACTGTCTCGAAGTGTTAAAAAAACGTGTAGACGAGGCCCTCAGTGACATGATTTAGTTAGTGGTGGACTTGGCAGTCCTGGGGTAGTGGTTGGACTTGATGATATTAAAGGTTTTTTCCAACCTAGCTGATTCTATGATTCTGTATGTCCTCGAGAGTGGAGCAGGACTGATTGAAGCCTAAATTAAATTAAAACAAGTTTTGTTTGATTGTTTTGGTTTTTTTCTTTTAAATTTGGGAACAATTTCCTTCAAGTAACTATTTTACCCATATGATGTCTGTGCTTCCCTCATCGTCAAGGGATGAGGGATATGCTCTACTGCTGTTTTAATATTTTCTTTCTGGATTTTGAGCTTTTTCAAAGTGCAGCATCTAGGATATGATTATCATAAATGTTCTGCAAAAATGTAAACAGAAGCTCATGTTCCTTCTTATATATTTTTCTTAAAACAATGTAAAAGTGGAATTTATTATGTAGGGCAAGATTCTTGTCTTCAGTTCCTCTTTCTTGCTTTTTCATCTTGTTTAGGCAGCATGAAGATATGGGAAAGTATCTTCAAAAGGGTATTATGAGTAGAAGCCATTAGTAAGAAATTAAGCTGTCTTTACCCCCCCCCTCTTTTGGGTGAAGGGGTTGGAAAAATGATTGAGGGAGGCTAAGACTGACACCACTCTCTGCAGCAGCAGCTGTCAGCAGAGGTAAGCCTGTGTATCATACAGCATTGGAAAGGTAGGGAAAATAATCTTTGGATAGCAGGTTTCTGTCTCCTTTCATTGTGTGGTGAAAAGGGTTTAAATTCGAGGTCTGTAGCTGTGCACATATTTTGTTTATTTAGGAATATTTTTCCAAAAATAGTTCTAGCTTTCCTTTTGAACTGAAGTGCCACTGTCACAAAGTTCCTCACGTATTTCTAAGCCTTGTTGCTATAAGAGTATTCAGTACCTCAAATTTGGTTTTTTATGCACTTCTCAATTTTGAAACAGCAGGACTCATAGAAATGTGAACATATATGAAAGCACAGCTTCTTTTTAAAATGATTGTGGAAAAAGTCTGTTGAGGAACACTCAGCCCAGATCTGAATTTTGCTAGGAGGATGCTTTGTAGATCTTTATGATTGCTCAGGTCACACAGGGAACAGTTTTAAGTATTTCTTGCTTCTCCTTTGTGAAGCAGTGTTATAGATTAATGAAGAAGAAAATCACCATAACTAGGATCTAGATGCCTCTTTCTATGATGATTTTGTGTTACAGAATTTTATTCTGAATTCTAGTACATGAACAATATGTACATTCAGTGAAACAATTTGTTCTTGAAAAGCAGGGAAAGCAGTTAACTGAGCCACCACTACTAAATAAGCTATGCATCCATATGATATTTAACTAGTCAGGTTAGTCTGCCCTGAATTAGTCAGGTAAGTGATTTGCTTCATCCAAGCAATGCAAAGCAGCTGCAACATACAAGCTTGTCAGAGCCATTATTCTTTAAAAACCCACCACTTCATTCTGACAACTCAGATTTACTGTCTGAGTGCAAAATGACCTTTGCACCATTAGAGGTCCATGGGTGGTTCTGAGTCCTTGGCTGTAAACATGCTGTATTTTTATCTATGGAGAATGTACTTGTGTTGATGGTGACCCTATACCTGTCCAATGTCTCTGAGTTTGTGTAATCAGGCAGGCTACTGGCTATTGCAAGGCTCATGCAGTAGTGATCTAGTCTGTCACTCCTCTCTATGAAAAATGGATCTTATGTGTTTTTTAACAGAATTTTTTAAAATCAGGTGTAGGGTGGTTTTGGGGTTTTTTGTTTGTGTTTTTTCTTTTTACATGAACATGATGCTCTTCACAAAAAGGATAATTCAATCATTATTAACTGTATTCACTTTTTGTTCTGCATTGTTCTGTTTTCTGTGGGTTTTGTAAATGTGTGCCATATTTGTGTATATATGTGTTCATTGTTTAATGAGCAGTATTAGTGCATATATACAGATATATGTATATATTTTTCTGCTCTCGGGGCCATGTCCAGCATCTGATATGCTCATTTAACTAAGCTTAATGAGCATTGTATATTTATGCCATTTCAAGCATGGTACGTTGTCCTTGTGGAGGCCATTTTGAATTTGGAACAGTATCCTTGCCAAGGACATTAGTTAGCTGTAACTGATGAACAAGTCAGCTGGCTAAATGTACTTTTACCTCTTGGTGCCACTGTGAACAGGACCTTTTTGCTCTATGCTTTTCCTCTTTTGCATTTAACTTTCCAGTTACTACTGATGAGACCAAAACCATACATTTCATGCTGATCAATATAATTTATCTATTACAGCATGAATTCACTGCAGTTCTACAAGTTTCACTTAATTTCTATGGGTATTTTTTATTATATAAACAAAGCAGTTCCAATATAAACCCTATTTTTAATAAAAAACCCAATCTCTTTCTCAAAACAGTAAAGAAAAAAAAGAAAAACAAACAACAACAACAAAAAACCAAACAAGAGAGATTGCAGTGAAATCCATGCTTTACTGTTGTATATTTTCATTAAAAGGTTATTGACATTTTTCTCTCTGTATCTAAGTTATGATGTCATTGCTGGATGGAATGGTTAATATTAGCATCATTTGTTGAAGTTCTCCAGTAAAATCTTATTAGACTTCTAGCCGTTTCTAACTGATCAGGTATACAGGTGACACATCATATCTTTAAGGTGTGTCACCAGATATTTATTGCTTTCTATGAAAATTTAGGGCTTTGGAATCCAGTCTTATCAATTAACTAAAACAGTTATTGAAATATCTTTATGTTGGTAATAAACCCATCTGTCTTTATCTTCTTCTATGACAAGGCTTAATGTGGTTTCATGATGTACTGATTTTTACCTTCAGATATACAGGAATGTTCAATATTGTGCTTCTCCATCTCATAAAATAGACAAAGCTGAAGTGAGTCTATGTTTAAATTAGCCATGCTGATATTTTAGCTCTCTAATAGAGTGGTTCCTTGGGCTGTTGTGATGTATGGAGTAAGCTCACCAACAGTTCTTTAATCAAGACTAGTACCCCTGGATGTATGTCCCTGTCTGCATTTTTAGGGCTATGAAACCTCATAATTGTACCTTAATGTGTTTCTTCCACAGCCTATTAAAGTCACTATTCCCACTGACTTCAATTTTTGGATCAGGCCCTTCTTTAGCTCTAAAATAGTGCAAATATTTTTGGTGTGGATGTATTTGTGGCCATCTGAAATGTATCCTAGATACTTACATTTCCATGAAAGACAGGTAAACGCAAAGACAGAAGTGTGGCAATTTCTGTATTTTTAAGGCCTTTCTCTTCCTCTTTTGAAATGTTTAAAATGTGTGTGTGTTTTAGTATTTCATGAATCATCAGACCTTTCTAAATGTGCTTTTTATGAACTGTGTATAAAAGAAGGGAACTGAATATGTATTTTCATCCTCTACCATTTCCATTTCTGCTATTTACTAACCCATTATTTAGCGTCTCAGTAGATTTAATGAGGAATTATCTAAAACATTCACAAAAAGCATTCGGGAAACAACATAAACACATCATGATATAGAAAGTGTGAAAAAGCCTACAGAGCTGATAAGGAAACTCTTAATGCTTTTAATCTGTGACTGGAGAAGAATGCCTTTCACTATTTTAATTATTCTTAATAT
>JAVHNF010051737.1:9396-22810 GCA_034783455.1 Micropsitta finschii
TGGAATTTGTTTTTCTTTCTTTAGGGGTAGGCCAGTAAGTCTGTGGTTCTTTCTGAACCTGCATAGAGACACTTCTACCACAGCCACTCCTCCCTCCCTCACCCCCATCATACTAAAACATTTGTTTAGACTTAGTACCCTCTATACCATCAAAAACTTGTTGTTGTTTCCTGTGAAACACCTCAGGTGCCAAACACAACCCCAGCGCAGCCTGTGGAAATGGAGTCTCCCGAAGGGGATGCTGAGTGTGCATAAAAGTGGGCTGTTTTTCCAAGACACCTGCCAGAACTTAGCTGACATTTTCAGGATAGGAAAATATTCGGCACTTGACAGCTGTTCAGAAACTTTTTCCCTTGCAGGTAGTAGAAAATGTTCCCTTTTTGGAACATATTTATATAATTCTTTTTGGGCCTGTATGTATGTGAAAGGGTTCATTTTTAACCTGTGATCTTCAGGGAATTTACCTCCTCAGTTCTTCCTATTTGCTCTATCATTCCTCACAGTGAACACATCCAGCTCTTCGTTTTAGTCCCAGTCTTTCCCAGCAATCTGAGTTGCAGGATGATTAGTTGCTTTTACTCTGTCTTCCAGCAAGTCACCTTACAAGTTTGATTCTGGCACCTATTTATTAGTTTTAGGTTCCTCTAATACGTGTACCTTGTTGAATGCTTAGTGTGTTTGCTTTTAACACCTCTTCTAGCTTATTCACCCATAAAATTCATGGGGATAAGATTGTACCTGCAAGGACCAAGATTTACTGCTTTCTACTTTTCTGTCAGTTGGCTTTGCCAGACGATTTGCAGTTGGCTTGTGTCCCTGTATCCAGGGTAAAATTACCAACCATCTCATTTGCTTGTAGCTTGAAATTTTATCAAAGGGTAAGGTGATATTTTAAGTATTGCTTATATAAAGAATTCCTAAGAACTAGTGGCCCTGTGTTTGTCATCTTTGTGTCCTGCACAGTTTGCTGGCTTTAGCAAAAAAGCAGTCCAGTCCAGTGCAATTGCAAATGCCAGGCAGTGTCTCAACATGTGGTGGTAGCTCTGAAGTGTTTAGTTTTGTGTTGTGTTGTCCTTCCCCATCCCTCACCTTGCTTTCCTTTTTCTTTTAAACCCCATCTAAAAGCCCTACATGCCTTTCTACTCACATCTCTTTCCTTTTGTATTTTGGGGTTTCCATAATGTCTACTCAATAGATCATATAAATATTATCCATGAGACTATGTTGTTGGTTGCTAGATTGTCTTCTATAAACCCTGCTATAAACCTTGTTCCGTATGTTGCAAAATCTAGTTCTGTTACGGTTTTCTTTATTTCAAGGGTTTTTAATTCTATCTCTGAAGTGAGTTGAAGTTTTTTATTATATTATTCATCAAAATAGGACTCAAATGGTGAGCAGGGCAATGCACATTGCCAGTATCAGTTTCAACCTACTGTCCTCAGGAAAGGAACAAATAACTATAACACGAGAGATTAATTTTTTTAAAAGGGTTCAGGCATTTGTCTAGAAAACACAAATTGGAAATCAAATCTGTAATGAAGCCGATGTAAATATCAGACAATGTGACATTTCTTACTAAGAGGGAGCTGGAAAATGGACACACAGGTGGGTTTATTCATAAAGGAAGCCCTTCCCTATAGACTAGAGTAGTGATAGGCTGCGATTTAAATAACTGAAATCAGTCCTTTGCTCCTCAAAGTTTTAAATTATTAGCATTTTATTTTGCAAACTGCCCTTTTCCTTTTTTTGTGGGGAAAGGGAGAGGGGGAAAAAGCTGCCCCTTTAAATTGGGGCAGGGCTGATTGTGGGGGAGCAAAAATTACTGAATAAATGTTTCTTTTAATTTATTCACTAAAGATTCCTGGCAGGTAAAACTCGTTTAAAGGAAACACATTTTTTTCATGATCTTCTAAATTCCCATCTGTACTCAGACAGTTGTATTTACACTGTTACATTCTTCAGGAGCAAAAATTCTCTGATGTGAAATGCTGAAGGAGCTGTGCATGAATGTTACTGAAAAATGTCTGTGTGCAGAGTATTTCTTGAAAATGACATTGGTGTTCACCATGACAGCCTCATGTAATCAAACTCCCAGGGTACCATATGTACTGATCTAATAAGTTGTTGCAACCCTAGCTAGGGAGACAGGGCTCTTTTCATTAAGTTGTAACAGCCCTTGGTTTTAATTCAGAAGGTCCTCAGCTTGTTCCCTCATCTGTCAAGCTCATGGTAGCTAAGATAACTGTGCTAAAGATATTTTATATCAGGGATACTTATACCAAAAATAAAACAAGCAAGGAGGGGAACTGACAGCAAAAGAGATGCCCTGTAAGTGCAGTCAATAAAAATGATTTGACATTGTTTAGGTGGTTTAAAAAAACACCAAAACCAAACCAAACTAAAACCCTAACTCAAACCCTATCTCCCCCCCTTCTGTTTGCTGGTACTTTTATACTTAGAGTATCTCATAGACATCTTTTCCAGATCCTGGGAAAGTTCAAACAATTTTGTATTTGTCAGTTTAAACCTGTATTTACTGGTCATTCATCTCAGACCTAACAAATCTTTTCTGTTCATCTTTGCCATGGCCTGGATTTTGCAGCATTTTTAGGCATTGATTTCAATACTGCAGTAGAGTTTCTCTTTTCAAAGTCTCCAATCACCTTCGCAGGCAAAAAAAAAATCTGTCATATTTGGTATCTTGGTGGTATTGAGCAGTAAACTCTCATTATGATGTTAACGGCAGTAGCATTAGAACAAAGCAATCCACTTACAGCAGTTAATTTTGTGTTATTTTCTACAAGACATTGAAATTGTGCTGGAATAGAAAATATATATAACAGTTTTCTAGGCATTGATTTTGACTTCTGGGATGGTATCAAATGGAGGTTGTCAAGATTTTAAACGCATGTATTGTCAGTATCTTTGTGTTGCAATTTCTGAAATATCAGAAAGTAAGAAGTTGTCACTGTTTATAGTACCCGCAGAGCGTAAGAGAGTGACATTGCCATTCTTTGCTTGAAATTGTGAGCATATGCTGAAATATTTCTTCCAGGATCCTTAGTAGATTAAAAAATTAAGTTTTCTTTGTGAGAGATTTATAGCAATGTGGGGAATCCCGGGACTTCAAACATATAAAATAGGGTTTCTACAAATGAATGGAGGGTTAAAATGTGCATGACAATTTGGTAGTGGAGGGTGGATAGCACAACAGTACCTCATTGGAAGCATCAAAATACTTGAAGACATGAAGCCTGCTGCATTTCAAAACAAATGCAGGAACCACACTGGTGATGGGCTGTCTTTGCAAAGCTTTCTGTGTAGACATACAGAAGTAATGTAGTACAAGGGTTCACAATCACAAACCTAGTGAATTTCTGCAATAAATTCCCAGCAGGGAACAAAGGAGAGAGCCATGATACATAGACTGTCTTGCTGTCCTAGAGTCAAGTTAGGTATTTGCTTATTTACCAGCACTGACAAGAAACCACGTGCTGTCTTGACTCCAATTTGGGTAGCTGGGAAACAGATCCCTCACACGCAACAGCAGCCGCTCTCATTGAGAGCTAATTTGCCTGGCATGGAATTCCAGAGACTGTAATTACAGATAATGTAACTCAATTTTCCTGTCAGGAATCTGCTATTTGTAGTACCAGCAGAACCAGAGTGTGTCACATCCCTGCCACACTCCAGCCAAAGCAGAAGCAGCTGTCAGGGTTGCCAAGCCTACTGGGGTAAAAGGGATGCAGAGGAAGTATTTTTGTGTGTTATTTGGTGATCAGCAAGCCTACAGGATCATCCTGAGCCACACCATGCATTAATACAGTGGTGCACAAATGCTATAACTCAGTCGAGGTAGGAAAGTGCTTAATCTGTAAAATAAGACCATAAAACTAAAACCAAATAGGTCTCCTTAAATGAAAAATTCTGTTATGCTCAATATGATGTGTCCTGTACAGCAGCCGAATAAGAGGACTTATTTGAATAAGGATGGACACGGTTTATATTCAGTAAGGCTCTCAGAATCAAAGCTACATACAAACTGAAAATCAAAGCTGTTTGCATTTAAGGGTGTTGTATTTGTTCTAATCCATGCATTTAGCAAACTCGGCCTTTACCTTTTTCCTCTATTTGCAGTAAAATATTGCCTTCTTACCATTAGGGTCCATAAAAAAAGACACAGTACGAAATTCTGGGGAGGTACTGAACTTTCATATCGTGGGACTAAACACTGAAGCTTACAAGTAAAATGTCAGCATTAAAACAAGTGGAAATGACAATAGGATTTCTGTTTTAAAAGCTAGCATCAAGACCCCTGCTGTTAGTGAATAACAGGTATCGAAGATTTTTTCATCAAACAAAGGTCATCCTTTTTCTTCAGCTGACTTTGTATTTGTGAAAGTAAAATCGACTTGACTCAGTCAAGTCTGGCTTTTTTTTCCTTTCTGTGCATGAAGGAATTTAACTTGCATGTGAAAATTAAGGACATTTACTCAAGTTCCAGAAATCCAATGGCTGTTTGTGACTCCTTTTTAGTTTGATTCAGGTTAAAACAACTTGTCACCGAATCTGCCTTTGACTACCCCTCATGCTTATACACTTTGACTGTCCATCCTACAGCCATTTAAAGCAGAGACATCTTCACCTGCAGTCACCTGGAAAGAGAATCTCCACTCTCCTACTCCTGTATTCCATCTTTTCCAATGATTTTATTCTTAACAGAGATAAAAATCAGCTTAGAGGAACATGGGAGTTATCTTTCAATGCACGCAGATGCAGTGGCTCTGAAATAGCACTAATAATGCTGTGACAAGTACCTTGTAATTTCTGGAGATGTCACAGTTCATTTTATGTCTTTCAAATGCCATGTACTGGTAAGACAGAAAGAAGTAGTGCCTAGGATGCAGAAACTGTTGCGTGCTGGTGGGGTGGAAATTGGGACAGATTTTTCTTGGAGCAGAATAGTCATTGAATCCTAATAATTCAAGTCATAAGGACCTCTGGAGGTTATTTCATCTCACCTCCTGCTCAGTGCAAGGCCAGCTTGATCAGGATTTCAGGACAGTATTATGTTTTGAAAATCTCCAAGGATGGAGTTCCTTCAGCTCCTCTGCACTTTTACAGTTCTGCATCACTCTCAAATGGGTCATTTTTCTTTTCCACTTAGTCCAGTTGGAGTTTCCTTTGCTATAACTTGCTATCCGTTGCATCTAGTTCTTTTTCTGTGCATCTCTGGGACACATCTGGCTCAGTTTTCTCTGTAACCTGCCTGTAAGGCCATGTAGGCTACTATTAGGACCCCTGAAGCCATCTCTTCCCCAGGCTGAACCAGCCAGGCACCCTCATCCTCTCCTCGCAGTGCAGGTACTCCAGTACCTGACTGTCATGGTTACCCTCTTCTAATTCTCTCCAGTTTGTTGGTATACAAAACTAGATGCCACACTCCAGGTGTTCCACAAATACCAAGCAGAAGGGCATAGCACTCCCTTTGACCTGCCAGCTGCAGTCTTGCTAGTGCAGCTCATGATGCAGTTAACCTGTGTTGTCAATTGATTTACTTTGCTCTCCTACTGGACTGTGACACATGTGAGGGCAATGTGGATAGATACAAGGTTTATGAAGACAAGCAGGTGAAAAGAATTGTTCTTATATAAAGTTGTGAGTACCATATCTCTTCCAGCAAATTGACCATTATGCAAGACTTTAAGGATAAAAAAAGCAAGAAAGGGGAAGTGATATAAACAGAAAAGAATGAGTGAGGACCAAAAAGAGCTCTTAGGGCAAACACAGAAAGGCAACAACAGCCTCTTGTTCCCAAATATATCCAGACAGGGATCTGAATATTTCTAGAGATGTTCGAGCTGTGTATTATGGGTTTGCAAAAATACCTGTGGAATTCTAGTTGGCGTTGGTTGGGTTCTTTTTTTCTTTTAATTTCCTGCCTCAAACCCACATGCGACTTGTCCATAATGACAGGTTTATATATCCCTAATCTGTGAATTCAAACAATTCATTTTCACTAAGCATACATCAAGTGCAGAGTAGGTCAGACACGCTTTGGCCACTGGCCATGCACAATAATGGTCTAGAACAACTAATTGCCCAGCCATCCTAGCAGCTCAGTGACTAAAAGACTGTGCATTACATTGTAGTCTCCTCCTTAAATCAGGCGAACAGGGATTGCAGCTTTTACTAGCAAGATAGATTAAAGCTAGTCCTCCAGCGAAGAGAACACTTCAAACTACATAGTGATGTGTTTTTACATGCTGGTGTTTACCTCATTTTAAAAGTTTTCATTTTGCCAAGAAGATGCCATAAGTAGAGCTATATAGAAAGGTTATACAGAAAAGGCAAGCTTATTCACAGTGACATCATACTATAAAACTGAATCTCACTAGGGTGTTTTTATTTTTTCCTCTTTAGCAACGTCTGTCTCTATTTTGAAGTATATATGTAATGGAATTAATGGCATAAGTAAAATAATTAGGTAAGATATTAGTAGACATATTTAATGCTTTAGTTTGAGCAGGGCTTTTAGGCAAATGTTCATATTTTAAGGTTTGTGTCACTTGGAAGAAAGAACTGGGACGGATAATAAATGTGTAGTGAATATATAGCAGAACTGAGTTAAATGTGAGGGCTTCTCAACGGAGTGAAGTAGGGAAAACTTTGCAATCTTTAGTCACACCTGATAATCTTTAAAAATTGAAAGTGCAAGTGCATTGCAGCCACATTGTATTTATTTTTAAGGACAGTATTCCTGTAGAAGCTTACTTCGTACTGTGGTGCTGCTTGGAGCCTTTGCCAGGGATAAATATTCCTCTAGATGCTGTGCAAATGCAGGTGGTGGATAGCACTTTTCCCAGCACACCACATCTGAATTTATTAGCAGTCATATATAGATGTACCAGCAAGATCTAACACTAGAAAATCACAAGTGATCTTAGCTCTGCCTTTGAGATTGGGTGAATGAAAGAAGAAAAGTTGTCCACTGAAACAGTGGAGGCTCTTGTAGATACTGCTGTGTGCAACAGGAGAGAGGGCTCAACCACATGCTGTGGCAGTGCCTGTGAGGGGAGGTTGGTGCCATGCAGAGCCCTAATGCAGCAGTATCGTCACGGTGTTTCACCAGCCTCTCCTGTGGCTCTGTGTACCCCCTCAGGAATCTTTGTACCACAGTTGCTGTTCTCATGTGTGGACGTGCCCAGTGTCTTTCAAATGATGACTGCCTCAACTTCGCAACTTTTTGAAACAGTATCATTGGATGTGAAATGCCTGAATAAGCAGAGGAAAACAGGACAAGACTGAAGTTCTCTGTTTTGCCACAGCTTCTATTCGTATGAGGAAAATGTTAGTGTCTTGGGGTACCGGTCAATGCCCCAGTTCAAGCACTTGCTGTATCACTCCTCGGGGAAACCCTGAAAGCCATAAGGTTCACTTGCTGCTTCTGCATTTCTGTTTGCCTATGGGGCTGGTGGTGGTAGTGGTCCCTATTCTTTCTGCTACATCACTCCACCCATATCTCATTTGCTTTTTATGCTTTTTATGCTTTTTCCAGATGACAAAGTGTCTGATGTACCCTCTAGCCTTCCTGTAGCTCAACAGTAGCAGCATATAAATACGCTTGTGCCAGCATGTGTTCCTTCTCCATTATTAGAGCAGCCAAAGAGATAAAACTTTTCTGTGCCGTGATGGTGTTAGAAAAATCAAGCTTATTCACTCTTTGAGTGTAGTTGATCCTTTCTTAAGTTGATGGACTGGGTTTTGCTTCATACATACCTCTCCAGGCCTTTTTCTTTGGGAAAATAATACCATGGGGAGAGAAATTTGTTGTGTTTTACAAAGGCCAAACCGAAAGAGGTTGCTTTGGGAGTGCTCACACATGCATGTGTGTGTGTAGCATGACATAACTGGCAAATCATTTCTGAAGAGACTGTTACAGGGAAGGCCTTTTGGTGGTGTATACAGTGAAAGAGACTACACTATGATATATGAAAACATCATGTAAGTGCTTGGATCAGGCAGGAATCCCACTGTGTTGCAAGGGATGTGTTAATCTTAAGTGGCAAAAATTTAAAGGATGCATAATGGCCATCCAAATTTTATGCTGTTGCTGGAGCTTGCTGGTTCTTATGTTTAGACACAATGAATGAAGAAATTCCACTTACAAGTCTGTGGACTACCAATATGTTTATTTTAAAATACATAAGATTTGGTACAAAGGTTGCATGACATTCAGTCTCTGCAGGTATGGTCAGTGGAAAAATAACATGAAATGCACTATCAGCAACAATTTTTCATAGCTACGTGTAAAACAATTACATGCAAATGCCATAGTAAGTACTACATGATGTGAAGGCCAGTGTTGCATTCCAGAACTCTGGTTCTGTTCTTCAGGATGCATTTGCTTTTATTTAAAACATTGCAGAAGAGCAGGAATTCATGGGATTATTGCAGGACAGAATATTTTTCAAAGCTCTTGTCAACAGCTCTCAAAATTGGAGCTTGCAAAAAGAGCTGGTAGAGTACTCACAGGAGTCCACTTCAGCCTGAATCACTGAAGCAGTTTACATTTATTCCAAGCAATCCAGTTCATGACAAGAGCTTAAAAAAAAGTCTGAAGGCTAACAATTACACTGAACCTGAAGAACTGGCACTTTTCGAGGCATCACGAAGAATATACCGTGTATTCAAACATGTGACCATGTGTCTCTCAAGAGGAATGTATTCATGACAGTACAGTGCCTTTGCAGACAAGAACAGAACTGTAATTCAGACACTGAAAGAAAAAGTTGCATTCATCTTCTGTAATGTCTTATTTTGAACATTTACATCTGAAATCTGCTTTTTTATGAACATATTTTTCTCAAAGTTCAGACCTCTACTTTAAAATTTTACTGCTCATTAACAGTAAAACCTTTTAGCATTTAATCTTTTTTTTTTTTTTCTTTCCAATTTAATTTTACTTAAGTCATTTGGGAGAAAAAGATGCAGAGGTAAATAGGGATTCTGCAAACACTAACAGAGTAATGCATCTGTTCTTGAGCCTACTCACCAGTATTCCCTGTCCTAGGAGAGGTGGTAGATATTAAGGCACCATATCCAGTATTTCAAGGACTTGAGCATATTATACAGCATATCTGAAAAAAAGGCTGTGTCATTATTTGCATTGTACAGAACAAAGGAGTGTTTGAGAATGTTTCATGGAAGATTAAAGTGGGAAAAAATGGATTCCACTCCCCACACTGTCACTAATTTTCTCAGTGTCCTCACACATTCCATCTTGATAGCTGTTAAGCACATGCTTTCTGGATGACCAAACTCACTTCAGTGAGAATGCTCTAATACATGCAATTATTATATATTCAACACATACAAGTGTTTTCAGAAAGAAAGAAGGCCTTAAATTTTGCATGCCTTATTTCCCATATTCTTAACATGAGTAGGATACATTTATTAATTTTGTGGGATTGTGAGGACATATTATTGTTTGAGATGTCAAACGGAAGGGTTTAGGAAGTAAGATGAATACAAAGATAGCAGAGATGCCAGTACACATGGTATAAGTGCAGCTGAAATGAAAATCTACCCTTTTCAGGGCTGTAATATATCCACTTTCCTAGAACTTTATCTAAATGTTTCATCATCTAATGATCTTAAGCTTGGAAACAAAAGAGTGCTTTAAATAAGACTGCCTGCTAGAAGAAAAAGGACATCAAAAGAAAAATATTTATACAACTTGGGATTACAGGCTTTTAAGGCATTTAGTTCAGCATTTACTTTAAAGGTAGCCCATCCTTAAGCACATCTGTAGGTAAAAATGAATTATTTAGTGTGGCTCTTTGGTGTCATTCAGAATTCTTATTTGATATGGTTCTCAGTGTTTGTTAGGTGGATACACAGCTGTGGTGGCTATAGCTGATTCTTACAGAGACATCCTCTGTCACATAAAACAGGTACAAGCTGAATGTAAAATAAAAATCAGGTTCACTCCACCTTGTTTCTTAAATGGATATTTTCAGTGTTACAGAATTTGGGTTTGGGGTTTGTTTGATTGGTTGGCTGTTATTGTAGTGTGGTTTTTTGGAGGGAGGGTTGGGGATTTTTTCTCAGTGGTTTATAAACCCTGTGAGGTGTCAGCCTAACAATCCTTCAGATAGTGATTATGGATAACAGTGCAGTATGATGGAAGCAAAGAGAGCAGAAGTTTTGTTTGGACATGGGTACTATTGTAAACTGTTTTGTTGGTTTAAAGTTCTGGGATTTTGGTTGTTACTTTGCTTACCTTTCCGTGTAGTCCTATAAATTAGTGATTCTACAGTGAAAGAAACCCCTCCAAAACTCTCTCAAGACATTTTTAGATACAATAACCTATGACAGCGTATTTGTTGGTTTACCACAAAAAGGAAAATAAAATTTCAAAGCAATGGAGATGAAGCTTTAACATATGCTAAAAAGTAAAATGTCTGTCTGTCCATAAATATGAGAGGTTTTCTTCAGTACTAAGATTTCTTTTCTTTGTAGCAGTATTTGCAATATGCCATGAGATCCAGAATGAAATCCTTACATTTACCTCATCTTACCCAGAAGGAGCCCATTGGACAAGTATAATTTGATCACTTGGGCTCACTGCTAACTTTTCATTGAAACTGGTGATAGTTAATGCCTAAGTGCTTTGGAGTGTCTGAGCCTTATTATCTCATCTGGATGACTAACACAAATCCAAGAAACCCTGTATCTTGCTACTACTTTAACTCTTTTGCTCTCAGAAAATATTTTGTTTAGATCTATTGTACTGTGAAAAGTGATGTCCACCATTTACGTCGCAGCCAGACATGAGCAGCATAACCATACACAGCAGAAACTTCCTGATGTCTTCCTTGGTAACTGCTGAAATATACAGTGCCATTAGTATTTTGGGATTCAAAAAACCTTTTCAAAATAGTTTTGCCTCTGAAGTGCTAGGATATTCTTAACCCTCTGAGCCTTAATTTCAAGAAAGTATGAAGGAAGATATCAGTAGATACCTGCTGAAGGTTGTTTTATTTGTCACTAGAGTCTTCTGCTAGACTCATGTTTTTCCTGGCTGTCAGTATATGTTCATTTTATATCAGTTTTCATCAAACGAGCAGGTGTGAGGCAAGAGGTGTACCAGCTTTAGTTAACTGGTCAGAGCTTTGTTGCATGAACACCCCACACACTTCACAAAGAAGAGCCCCCAGTCTCTGGTACCAGTCTATGGCAAGAAAATAAAGGATTGAGAAATGTCCTTTCTGTCTTTTCTGAGGCACTAAAACTTCTCCCTGCAGGTGTGATTTTCTACTACTTGATCCTTTTTATTTTATAATGGAGATAAAAGAAACCTCAATTTACATACTATTTACTGTATTGTGGCAAATTATTCCCTATCAATGGACCCTTTGAAGGTCTCTGAAATGAGTGCTGCATTAGGATGAGCTCCATCCTGTACTTGAAGGTTTTGGGAAGTTTCTTCCTTCTTGGTCCTCTGTGACTGTTTTCAAAATAATCTTGTCTGTGTAACCTTCAGCCATACTGTTAAAATGCACCTGAAAATTCTAGCTCTTTTGAAAAAATAATTTGGCTTTATTTATAGGATTGATTCTCTTCAACTTATCAACCCCAAATGGGTACCTCATAGTTGTTTCTTGCTCTTGGCCATGCATAAAATCTACAAGAATAAATGGAAAAAGGTGGAATCCCTACCACTTTTATGTACACAGTTTTGAGGTCTGGCACTTGCTTATTTACACTGTTACCTGTCTGAAGGCAGGCAGGTTTTTGGATGAAATATAATAAATATCCTGGTAATTGTACTATTGTGTCATGCAGCAGGCACAGCAGCTCCAAATTCTGCAGTTTGCCAGCTAGGACCTCCTTCTAGATAGGGTAATCAGTCCTGACTGCAGAGCTGCAGGTTAAGGGGTAAGTAGGTCAGCTCTTTGGAGGTGAACTGTTTGGGGCAAAAGAAATGAAATCAGTCACAGATACCTCTTCTTCAGCATATAGTTCATAGAGATTAAATGCTCTGTGTTACAGCTATAGATAGGGTGGGATTTGAGGCATGTCACAGCATAGAGCCAGGAGCAGCTGCTGTTGTTTTTAGTGGTAATTCCAGAGCAAACTAAATTCGAAACCCCTTATGTTAAGGGCGTCTTTATGAATTTCATCCTTATGAAATTACAAGATACGTAGATAAGACAATGGGTGAGAAGAATGTCTGTGAGCATATATATGAAATGCATGAACTGAATAAAACATATATCTCATAAATGCAATATATTAAAAGAATATAGATTATATAATTATATAATTATATAATTATATGATTTTATATCTATAAAGAATGTATGAGCAGAAATTGTGTTCTGCCTAAAGCATGTGGGAAATCAGTGGTAGAACTACAAATTGTACAATACCTCGTGTTAGGTGGAAGATCATTCTTCTGTGACTGCAGCAAAAAGCTGAAGGAAGGTTTATTCCTATATTAACTTTCATTTTTCAGGCAGCATTGCCCTTCTAAAGATATCCCTTCAAGAGATGGACCTTTTAAGAATGTCTGTAGATCTGGACTCCCTAAGATTAACTGGGGGCACACATTTCAAAGGGAACTGGTGTTCATGGGGAATTCTCTGCCAGCCACCCAGATCTCAGCTGCAGAAGTAAAGGATAAGTAGTAAAGGAGTTTAAGTTTCCTCAAGCTGCCTTCTGTTGCGCTGCAGCTTTGATCTGCCTGGATTACCTCGAGACGTGGGAAAAGTAGTTAATTTTCCACTTTCAGCTGAGGCTTCCCCTTTCTCTAGGGGCTGCTGAGTTACTGCCCACTACTGACTAGGTGAGCTGAATGCAAAACCAGAACTTGCATATTCTTGGCATGGAGTGATTCCACATCCTGTCAGATAAGGGAGGTAACTGGTGATTTCCATTGGTTTCAGTGTAGCTGCCAGCCATCTACAGTCAGCAAGGTGAACTTTCTTCTCTGGTCAGCCCATGATGCCACCGTCTTTACCTTGTCATTTTGCATGTTCCCCTCTGTGGTCTCCCAGACCTGTAGTCCTCAGGGAACATCCTTTATATAATCTTATCATTATTTATCTTTCTCCAGCTCCAGATTAAAACCATTCTTTGTGGTAATGCCTACAAAAAGACTTGACTGTGCTTAGGTAACTTCTGCTATGCCTATGAAGTTCGGTATGTTGTCCTACCATGTTCTTTTACTTCATCAGCTTTTATCTTGGGAGTTATATTTAGGCTCTCTATGTAATATTAATTAGACAACAACCTTTTGTTCTGCTGCTGTAGCACCTCAAACGATGGATTGGTGGTCATTGCTAGGCCGCTTTCCATCATCTTTGGTAAGTCATGGGAAACAGGAGAGGTGCCTGAGGATTGGAAG
>JAVHNF010051740.1:6894-21646 GCA_034783455.1 Micropsitta finschii
TCTCTTCTCTTCTCTTCTCTTCTCTTCTCTTCTCTTCTCTTCTCTTCTCTTCTCTTCTCTTCTCTTCTCTCTTTTCTCTTCTCTCTTCTCTCTTCTCTCTTCTCTCTTCTCTCTTCTCTCTTCTCTCTTCTCTTTTCTCTTTTTTCTTTTTTCTTTTTTCTTTTTTCCTTGCCTCGCCTCGCCTCGCCTCTCCTCTCCTCTCCTCCCTTTCTTTTCCTTTTCCTTTTCCTTTTTTCCTTTTTCTTTTCCTTCCCTTCCCTGCCCTGCCCTTTTCCTTCCCTTCCCTGCCCTTTTCCTTCCCTTCCCTTTCCCTTGCCCTTTTCCTTCCCTCTCCCTTGCTCTTTTTCCCTTTTCCGCTTTTCCCTTATCACTTTCCTTTTTTACACTTTCCCTTTCTCTTTCCTTTTTCTTTTTTCCCTTTTCCCTTTACCTTTTTCCCTTTTCCTTTTCTCTTTTCCCTTTTCCCTTTCCCATTTTTCCTATTTCCTTTTTTTTTCCCTTTCCATTTTACTTTTTCCCAGTCATTGGTTGATTCTTGTGTGCACTTATCTTTTGGGAAGCTATCAAAAAGGGAAAAAATATCTACATTTCATAATGCCTTATGTAGGGTCTGTGGTGTTTTGTTCTTTTTTCTTCAAATACCCTGCCATTGAGGACCCATTCTCCCCCCCCTTTTTTTTTTTAATACTTAAATGAGCTGTATTTATGTCAATTATAAAAGTTTCTGGAAATATTTATATGAGCGTTGGGCACTGAAAAGAAGATTTGACAGTGCTGCCTTTTAAGTATTTGTATTTTATGACATACTATTTTCATTACATTGTGCTTTCTATTTAACCTTTTGTGATGTCAGAAATAAAGACATCATGAGGTCACACTTTTCCTACTCCTCATTCCATTTTCCTTTTCTTCCTTTATTTCCCCAAGGGAAAGAAATTCTGAAGTAGAATTTGAAAAAAATTGTTTAAGTATTACTGAAAATATAAAGAAAAGTTGCATCCTTAATAAATATAGTTAGCTGTATATATTACATTTTCAAGAGCTAGTACTGATGCTGGGACCAGCTCTTTAAATAAAATAGGACCTCTGTAGTCTCTGGGGAGAACATGCATAAAGCAAAGTAAATGATTTTCTGTCAACACTAAGTAGACAGGTGCTTACATTGAACAGCATTCTAATATGTCTCTGAATATTTATGTCTTCTTTTTCAAATGCATTGCCCATGAATGTCACAGCTGTCAAACGTCTGTACACAAGAAGATAAAAAATGAAATTAATAAAAGGCAGATCAACATTTCATTTGTTTAGGCCACTTTTTCCTATTGCATTTTACAGAGGTTAACAATTTTGAGATGCTTGGGTATACTGGTATATTCTAAGGTGCTGTTACATTCTGCGTAGGCATAGGTATACTTCCTATTATATAACCTTAAAAAAAAAAATCAATGCAAATAATGATTGAAAGTGCTATGGGTTGTTCCTTTATCCTCTGTCCATTTGCTTCACAGATGGGGACCCAGGAAAGACAACTTTGGCTCTCTTTCAGTGATGCCATAACTAAAAAAGTTTTTGGTAGGGCAAATTCTGGACCAAACTATGCAAGGACAGGTAAGTCATTGCTCCTGCCTGAAAAAAGTTAATGAAGAATAGATTTGAATCTAAAATAGTTCTAAAAGTCTGAAAGATATACATATTAATGTAAGAGTTATTGTGCTTGGCTATCTGTGGAAAAGACATAACATTGAAAGAATTTGAAAGATCTTAATGATAACATGGGTCCCATTTATTGAAGGATGGTGCTGAGAGAATGAGAGGAAAAACTTTTCTTAATGGACCTAAATCAGTATTATTCACCTTGTATGCAATTTAAGTAGACTTTCATATGGATGGTGTTTCAGTGTATCTCTGCCCCACTCATTGAGACATTTTAACCACTCGTGAAGTTCAGTGGTTCTTTCAGTGCAGGCTAATCATTGCTCACATGCTCACATATAGGTACCAGAGGTTACGTACTGCTTCCTCTTAGTCTGTGTGCCTTGGTAAATACTTTGCTGCAAGGTTTCGGTTTAACTTTGACAGCCTCAAGACTTTCTCACAATCTTCATGAGCTCAAAAGACAGACCATTTCCTTGTCAAAACAGTTCAACCTATCTTTCAAATTGAGTGAATTCAAGCTATCACAGGTCAAAGAACAGTGCACAATGTTCCCAAAAATTTAAATGACACATACAGGTTTGTCACCGGCAAAACAGTAAGTTAGAATCATTGAATCACAGAATGGTTTGAGTTAGAAAGGACTTTAAAGATCATCTAATTCCAATCCCCATGCCATGGCCAGGGATAAAAGTCTCAGTACAGCTGTTAAGACTAATAATAGGTTTCCCTAATGTCCAGAGTTTCTATGATATATGGGCATCACACACTCTGAAGCCTCTGCACAACAGAAAGTGCAGATAGAGTGTAGATTGGCATGTGCTTGAAATGCCTAAACTTTAATGATGCATGCAACTGTACTGAAAGCTATGTTATGCTTTCATGGTAAGTTTTCTGTCAGGCACAAAACTGCTTTTTGTCAGCTGTTATCCCTCTCAGAAAATTTGTCCTGAGCAACTATCAGTGAAGGAGACATTTAGCACTCAGTACTGAGTGAACCAGTAGAGAGTAACAGGGATGAGGACACCAGGGCTGGTGTTCAGTTGGCTATGAGTTTTCAGAGGAGCAGATGCTTAAGGGAAAATGCCATCAGTCACGAACAGTGTTTCATAAAAAGCTATCTCTCAACAGATTCCAGCAAAATGAGGTCTGATTTTCCTGGAAGCTGTAATGGAACATACTGTTCCTGGAAATACCTGGAAATCTTAAAATTTTGCATGCATTTCCCATAGAGACACAATGCTTACTCCCTGTTGCAGCTACAGGTCCTCAGAGGAGATGACGTTTGGAAACATTTACATCATGAACTACACGGGTTTCCAAATTATGTTTATATTCCTGCTGTATTATTTCCAGAAAACAAGTAGAAGGATCTTTGGATTCTCCTTAAAAATTACTTAGGTGACAAGAGAGCAGATGTCTGTGACTTCAGGATATGACTAGCATTTGTTCCATCTTTAAAAGGTTCAGAAGATCGTTGAGATTTTTGAGATCCACACATTTAGCTGGTTAGTAAGAAATAAATTAGAAGAAGCTATGGTCTTGTTGAAATAAACATGGAAATACTGTACAGCTTGGTTCTTTCTGGAACTGCAATACTCAGAATGTGTTGTTTCTTTTGCTGCTACAAATAAAGTTAGTGCAGAAACGCATAGAACTGAGAGCAGAAGATACATTCATCTAGTAAGAATTTGAGGTTTCTTTTATCCTATCTGGTGTTATGGTTTAGAAAATGATAATTATATGGTGCGGTCAGTAAAATAACTGAAATAGAACCAAGAGTTAAAATCCATTCTGTAAGTATGTATGCCACAATAAATCTCCATCTTAGTGAAGAAAGGATATTTTATAATGATAGCTGCTTCAAAACTTTTGAATTACTCATGTTTTCACTTAGGAGTTGTTCAATCAAAATCTTATTTTAATGATATATGTTTGATTGTTTATGTTGTGGTTTCATCCTAACATATTTTGGATCTGGTGACATGCTATATCTAATAGCAACACACATGGAGTGTGTTTGCTGCTAAAACATGAAGGTTCTGAAATGTATTGTCTCTTGCTCTTTGCTTTAAAAGTATGTAATTGTGTTTACAGATTTCAGCAAATATAGAACCAGTTGGTCCTATGTAGCCTAGTGTAAATTTGACTGAAAGTTTCTAAGGAAAGATATTCCAAATAACATAAAACAAATAAGGAACAACTAAGGATGAAAATCTTTCAAATCCTTATTCACATATACAGTCTTTTAAAAGGCAACTCATCCCCTGAAATCAGTAGGAACTATGTGGAGTTTGTGGGATTAAACACCAATTTTCTTCTTTCCCTAGGATATTTTGTGCAGTCAGATTACTATCATATGAACTACACGTATTGCATTAGCAACACAATAAATAAACTCCATGCTTCACTGTTAGGAAATAGAGTTTTCCTGAAACACTGAGATAACACATATAGTTTCAGAACTGGTCCACGTTTGCAGCATATGTTGTGAAACTGCTGTGTTTGTATCTTTGGGAATTACTGTGGTGCTTACTTGAAAATACGCATAGACATCCACGGACTACTGAATTCAGGCTTAAAGACATAACTAAAGGAGAAACATCTTGGTAAGAAAAGATGAGCCTAGTAGTTCAAAATGCTTTGAATTAAAGGGCTACTTGCCTTCAAAGAATACATTCCCAACAAAATCTTAAGGTATGTACCATAATTTGTCTTTTTCTCTGCAACTTATTCTTTTGTACCTAGCAAACTGTTCATTGACATCAGATCAGACAGCAATATATAAATATATATATAGTATATATATAGTGTATATATATAGCTCATATATATATAGTACTGCCTTAGGTTGCAGAGAAAAAGTTAGCTTCAAATTTCTCTCCTTGTCTGATTTCCATCTCCCTCAATACACATTGAAAATAGGTTCTGATATCTTTAATACAATTTTTTGTTTTGTTTTGTTTTTAAGATGTTGACTTTCTAAGTAACACTTAAAAGAGAAAAAACTGTTTACTGAGTTGCTTTCCATATGTTTAGGATGAAATCTGTACTACGAAGCTAATACTGTGAAGAGCTATTTCCAAGCCCATAAACTCCATTGTTAGTCTGGGCCTGAATACCTGTTGAGTGGCAGTTCATTTTCACTTCTGACCACAATCAGCAATTAACTCCAGGCCTCCAGAAGGGGAAGGCTGAGTGTTAGCTGATTACATTTCCTTAGCATCCTTCTGCTATCCTGACATCAGGCCATACGGCTGCAGTAACCACATCCTGTGTCTCAACACGATGGCTTCAAACTGAAAGAGGGGAGGTTTAGATTAAACTGCAGGAAAAAAAAATTTCTGTGAGGGTGGTGAGGCACTGGCACAGGTTGCCCAGAAAACTTGATGCTTCATCACTTGCAGTATTCAAGGCCAGGTGGGACAGGGCTTGGAGCAACCTCTTCTAGTGGCAGGCATCCCTGCCCATGGCAATGGGGTTGCAACTAGATGACCTTTAAGGTCCTTCCCAACCCAAACCATCCTATGATTCTACTATTCTATGAAAATTTATATTTACTGAAGTTGAGTGATACTTCACCATTAATTTCAGCAGATTTTTCATGCTTAGAGCTTAAGTCATGTACATAACTCCAGTGGACCATTTAGGCTTTATTCAAGTAACAACATGTCAGACTAGTTGATGTTTCAGCCCTCCATTAGTACCATCAAGTACAGGGGAAACTGTACATTTCAACTAGGCCACAGTGCAAATGTTGTCTTACCTTCCAAATTAGTCCTCAGTCCCTTGCCATATATTGCTGCTGATTCCATAAAATTGCACATAATCCATTGAGAATACCCCATTATCCAGTGAAATCATATCTAGATTGAAATTCCATTGATTTAAATAACTGATTAACTGCTAATTCCAAATATGGTGGTCACAAATGTTTCAGTGCACCATAAAATTGAAAAGGGATCACTTTGAGTCAAATGCAATGTTTAACTTAACAACAAAAGAATTGTTTAAATCATAATTCTTCTTTTAACAAATGTAGCTTGCAAATAATTGGGCAAAAATGAGGCTGGGTTTTGTTTTTTTTTTTTTTTTCATCAATATGGACTTTAAACGAACGTTTTGGATAAAAGAATGTCATTAGCTCTACATAAAATATGGGGTCTGTTACGTCATGAGCTCTATTTAGAACATAGGTTCTGGCAATGTAGAAATCTTTGGTAGTTCTGGATAGGATGTGAAAGAAGAATGATGAATGGAACTGAAACTGCAGGGAGAGAGAAAGTAACAACGTAATTACATGAATTGGAATTTGTCCAGGTCCCTAGAACTAGAAAATGCCAAAATGCTACTTACCAAGATATTTCAAATTAAAAAAAAAACAAAAACAAAAACAAAATCAAAAGCCCAAAAAAGTAAAATTTTCTACACTTGTGCAGCAGCAAATCTTCAATCTTTAGCATTCACTCTGACCTTCTGTTCCCCCCTGGGCTAAGTAACTTCCTTCTCTTTCAAAGGAATGCTTTAAACTAGTTATTCCCGAAAGAGAACAATGCCTTTTCCTGGAAATCTTTAGCCTTTTTCCCCACCACATTGACTTTCCTGTTTAGAAACAGCTCCCTAGTGAGCACGAATTCCCCCCATTAAAAGTCCACTTAGTTTTGTTTCCAGTTTTCAAGAAAAATACATAAATTCAATACATTTCTATTTATAGTGCTTTTATAGTAAAACTTCATTATACTATCTAAAGATATATTGGACCAATTACAGTCAACCATTGTACTGTAATGTTACAATACTATTGCAACCTCATCTATTATATGAAGTGCAGAAATAAGTCTTTGCTGGCATAAACTCTTCCTTAATCTTGGTCAATCCCAAACACAACTACAGTCTGGGCAGAGAACAGATTCAGAGCTGCCCTGAGGAGGACTGGGGAGTGCTGGTTGATGAGATGCTCAACATGAGTTGGCAGTGTGCTCTTGCAGCTCAGAAAGCTGCATGTGCAGGTGCATCCTGGGCTGCATGAAAAGGAGTGTGACCAGCAGGCTGAGGGAGGTGATTCTGCCCCTCTACTCTACTTACATGGAACTGCACCTGGAGTCATGCAGTCATCTCTGGGGCCCCCAACACAAGAGGGATGTGGACCTCCTTGAGCAAGTGTGGGGAAGGGCAATGACGATGATCAGACGGCTGAAGGACCTCTGCTATGAAGACAGGCTGAGAGAGTTGGGCTTATTCAACCTGAAGAAGAGAAAGCACAAGGGAGAGCTTATAACAGTCTTCCAATACCTAAAGGGGGCCTACGAGAAACCTGGAGAGGGATTTTTTACAAGGGCATGTAGTGACAGGACAAGGGATGATGGTTGTAAAATGAAAGAGATTTAGATTAGATATTATGAATAAATTCTTCATTATGAGGGTGGTGAGGCACTGGCACAGGTTGCCCAGAGAAGCTGTGGATACCCCATCGCTGAAAGTGTTCAAGGCCAGGCTGGACAATGCTTTGAGAAACCTGGTCTAGTCCAGGGAAGGTGTCCCTGCCATAGCAGGGGGGTTGGAGCAGAGTGATCTTTAACGTCCATTCCAACGCAAAACATTCTGATTTGATAGATTTAAATGATTCTGCTATTAATGGATTTTATCCTACGAGTGTGTACTAAGTTCTGAAATTTCCAATAATATTGCTAACTCTAGAGTAAATTACATCCATCCTTCTTCAAAACCCAAGTGTTTCTAGGAAGTTTCAATGACTATACAAAATAGAGCTTTTATTCCAAGGCTTAGCTGTTTATCTGTATTAAGTGTCAGAGTCTGCTGAGGTTCTTTCACTGAATAAGTGAATGAATACTTGTGTAGGGATTACCCACAATGCAAACAGGTGCATAAACAACTTTTGAACTAGATTTTTCTCCACCTGAACCTCTCTGTATAGAAGGAAAGTGCTCAGAATATCAGTTCTTGAACACTTCTTTATTAAGCTGCCTTGGTTAGGTAACAGAAATTGTCCTATAGTCCTTCGGTCAGGGCTCTACAGCCCTTTTTTATAAGGCTCCTAATCTCAGGTGCTTTGAGGAAATGGAATACTCAGAAAAAATGTATTTTTACGGAAAGGAAATAAAGAGAATATTGTTCTGGAGATAACAATATACAAGAACAATGGAGAGAAGAGCGTTTTGAGATACTAGTTTCTTCTCCCTGTGTAATGATGGGGGGTGGGGGAGATGGGAGATACTGCTAAGTGGCTTGTGGCATTTTTAAAACCCAAGAGGCTGCAAAAGAGATGGCAGAGTTCTTCCACCACAAGAGGATTAGTTATGGAGAAGGGGAATGCACTTGTCAGAAGAAGCAAGATTCTATAGTTTCATACATGTGTCACTGAAACAATAAAGATCTGGTACCTAACTACTTATATGACAGCAATATGCCAGCAACATATCTCATTACAATTATATTTGATTCATTTTGGATAAAACTAATACTTGATGCAATAATTAAGCAAATAAAATCCAATAACCCCATAGTCACCAGCTACGCAGAAATTTTCAGTGGGACTTAATTCCTTCATTCACTGAATATGTGGGTATCCAACCTTTATCAATCTCCATGTGCTTAAAAAAACCTTTGAGAGTAGCTAATAAAAAGAGACCATAAAAGATTTGTGGTTAATTTTCTAAGAAGTAATGCCTCTCATTTTCTTTTATATGTTGCCTGTTACTTCAAAATGTTTGACAGATTATAAAAAAAATGCCATGTTTAGCACTGTTCAAACTGAGTCACTCTTGCTTAGGCAGGACATTTTCTTTTTTCACTCAGAAGTCTAAGGAGAACAAAATGACAGGGCATTTTGGACTGAGTTTGCTGGCAGAAATTTTCTAACTGAAATGATGTAGAAACTTTATTGTCTACATTGAAAAGAAAAAAAGGAATTGTGCTCATAATACCTTAATTCAGTTTTGCACACTGTGTTTCCCATGGCATTCAGCATATCCACTTTTGAAAGCGATGACCTGAGTTAGACAAGATGTAAACTTCTGTTTCCAGAGAATCTCAATATTTTTCTTTGCAGTTATGTAACCTCCATACCAGCATGTCTGTGAAACATTGCATTCAACCCACATCAGAAGCTCCTAGATTAACTTTTTTTTTTTTTTTTTTTCTCCTAAGCGGTAGGGTGGGGGGAAGGAAGAAAAGAGCAGAATTAATAAGAAGAGTCATGAAAGTATGAAAGCAAAGTTTATGGCCTCCTCTCACTATAAACCAGATAGATCGAAGTCTTCTTTTTTTTTTTTTTTTTCAGAAACTGTAATGTAATTTGCTTGTTTCCTAAATTCCAGCCAGGGCATCGCCATAATTCAACTCTGCTTTTCTGAATGCTTCCCTTTCTCCACCAGAATAATCTTTGAGTTTTTAAAAAACAGACATTATATGTTTCCTCTGTTCCAGTTCTCCAGAACTGATTGCATTTTAAATGATTTGTTGTAAATGATTTTGGGTTTATATTGTCGGTTCTTTAATGTAGAAAATCTGCATGTTGAGGATGCTTTATATGTTCACGTCACTGACTTATTACATTTGAGTTTTTAACTTTATGAATTGTTACAGAAATTTACTTTTCCACATCCTAAGAATCTGACATATGAATATCTATGAATGTCTATGGCTTGGTATCTAATTAAGGGTGCTCTGAAGAGCTGCAAAAATTCTCGTTTTCAGAAGAGATGTGCAGTGCACTTTGAAGAAGAAAAGCTAAGCTGCTCTTATTTATTTCAGATTAAGTGCTCCCTCAGCAAGTTTGCTGATGACACTGAGCTGTGTGGTTTGGTTGATACGCTGGAGGGAAGGGATGCTATCCAGAGGGACCTTGACATGCTTGTGAGGTGGGCTGATGCCAACCTTATGAAGTTTAACCATGACAAGTATAAGGTCTTACACCTGGGTCTGAGCAATTCCAGGCACAGCTACAGGTTGGGCAGAGAAGAGATTCAGAGCAGACCTGTGGAGAAGGACTTGGGGGTGTTGGTCAGTGAGAAAATGAACATGAGCTGGCTTCAGTGTGCGCTCGCAGCCCAGAAAGCCAACTGTATCCTGAGCTGCACCCACAGATCAGGGGCCTGGACACAGAAAGCTGTTTAGATATCTACTGAGTTTTCCAAGAGCACCTAGCCGGGTTTGGTACTTAAAGTCAGGTGAAAAAAAAATGGACTTTAGGTAACTTCCCTGCTTGAGCACATCTGAAAAAAATACGAAGCAAATATCAGCTTCATTCAGTGACCACATACTGTGTAAGGCTCAATTTCAGGTCTCAGAGCTAAAACCTTAACTGAGTATTTGTACATGGTTCTGTCTTAAGGTGTTTCCCAGTGTGGTCTACCTGTGTAGAGTCTGAGGGTCTGAGGACATACTATTTGGTGCAGAGAAACCCTCTCTGTTGTTCTTTATTGATTTTCACAGTATGCAACATGGACAGAGATCATACTGACAACTAAGCACACACCAGGCAACCCACACTGTTGAGATAAGGTTCTTAAAAGCCCTAGCATTCCTAGCAAAAAATATAATTCATCTATTAAATTAAATGCAATATACACCCAAATCCTAGCACTTGCCCTAGAAACCTAGCCCTAGAAACCTCAAAGATGTCATCAGAGCACCCTTTCTAGAAACAGTATTGCCTAAGAGACTGCTCCTGGTAACTTCAAAAGGCTTACCTTGTGCAAGCTCTACCCACTTCTGGGACAGCAGGTCACATTAGGATGTGTTATGTGTTTGTAGCAACACAGCTCTAATGGACACTAACGTATTAGGGATTTACATACCTCAAAAAAAAGCCAGGACTGAAAGCAGAAAGAAGGAATGCTGGTCTGAAACACTTGCTTTTTTCCCCTGAAGTCTAGACTGCAACTCAGCTACCATTTCACTAAGTAGCATTATGTTTACACTGCAAGTTTTGTCAAGAGATAAGTGATGGTTTTGCAATACAAACAGGAAGACTGTTCTAATCTACCTGACGCCTTTGACATTGCTTCCTCTGCAGCCAACCTCCAAGACAGAAATAAACACTGTTACCACAACCATGAAGAAAAAACTGCAGCAACAATAGTTAGAGGCTTGAAGAACCCTCTGAAGCTCCCAGACTCCCCCAGATACAGCTGGCAGCACAGCTGCCATTACCAGCTCTGCCCCATGCCCAGCACTACTTGTTCAACCAGAACTGCTCTTCAGACTCTGAATGATGGTGGCCAAGAGGTACTGCCAACAGACAGCCTAGCTTCTCTGTGCTGCTTACGCTATGCAGACAAGCTGTGGAAGACAAGGCGAATAAGAGCATCATAAACTGTATGCTTTCATACTGAAAAGGAAAAGGAAGAGCTTGCTTTACACTTAAAGAAACAGCAAAGTTTTGATATTATTAAAATAGGGTTAACTATGCCTTCAATAAGCCACTGTCTAGCTTCTTACAAGACACAGCAAAATAAAACCCCCAGAACAAGATAGCCCTTTTCTTCAGAACAAGCTTGTATGATTTTATCTTTTTAAAAGCCACATTGATAGAGATATAAAACACATGAACACAATCATAAGAAACTTGTTTACTTGCACCTCTAAACCCCTCTCTGGGTTTTAAAACGTAGGACTCCTTCCTTGTTTTGAGCACATTTCCGCTGCATTTCATGAGGTGGTGGCTCCCTGCTGCTTGAGAAGGTTCCCTTTATAGAACGCAGAACAATGAATTTGGAGAACGTTTGATTGATAATAGCTTACATATGGTGTTACAGAAAAGGAGTCTATTTTAAGGATCGTTCTTCTCCGAGAAGGGATTTTAAAGAGGCACCATGTGTGCCAAACTTGCTGGCAATACACTGAGTCTCCTCTCAAAGCCTGCCTCTGGAACTGCTCCCTGGCTTGTGATGGAAACGTACTAGCCCACTATAATCCTCACCAACATTCAGAGAGTGGTGGAAGTACAGTTTATTTTGATGCTTGTGAAGTTTTGGGAATATGGCAGGACTGGTGTGTAACATGCAACTCCAAAGAGGATTTCTAGGAAGCACTTATACACCATTGTCAGGTATACGGGTCCAGAGCAATAGATAAATTTCTTCCACATAAACCCAGAGAAAGGGAAAAAACGCCCGATCATCATTCAATACTCTTCTCTCTAGTTGCCTAGTTTCTAAAATTTATTTGTAATACATTCTTACAAGGAAATATGAGTTGTAGTTAGAGACATTTTGAAATGTATTTGACCAAATAACAGAGAAAAGAAAGTATGTGAAACCTTTTTTTAAGGTGAGTCTTCAGGCCTTTCTGACTTTTCATCAAGATCTAATTCCAAAACATAATGTTAAAGGCATCACATATGCTGCCTTTCAGATAAGAAGTTCATGTTTCTCACCATAATCAAGGATTCCAGGAACTATTCTTTCAGCAAATACTACACAGGAAGGACACTGTGACCTTGCAACATTTCAACCTGCACTGAGAGCTGTCTGCCAACTTAAATTCTGCCTACGATTTTCACGATTACACCGCACTTCCTCTCCTAAATAGTTGCATTGCCTTAGGAAACTGTTTCTGATATTATACACATAAGGGCGAAATAATCCCTATCAACTTTAGTGATTACAAATACTTCAAAGATCAAATTAAGATTATGCTCATCAAATTCTGTAAGAAAAAAAGCTTTAGCTAGTAGCGATTTATAAACGTTTTTGTAAATGTCCACAGCTATGACTTGGAATGAAACAAAAATATGCAGAAAGTGTTATTTTTTTTCTTATGAATTCTTTCTGAATTAAATATGTTTTCTATAAATGTATTATCAACACTGTTCAAGTACAAAACCATTTGTTCATGGTAACAAGCTCGCTAACAATTATCTGTCATCTGTGACAGGTTACTTGATAAAGCACATGACAGTGTTTCTGTTTCCTGGGTATCTACAACTTTGCATAATGGAAGCAACATAAAGTGGCTGGTGTGGGAAGGGAACAATGAAACAACTTATCTTCCTTTAACCGCAAACCAGGCTTTGCTCTTAATTTTCACATACTGATCAGCAGATATGCATACAAAGAGTTAAACTTTAAATATTTCATTTTCCCTCTATAGAAGTATATGCAGTAAGTAAGAAAGCAGTCCAAAAAAGTTCAGTCATCTGCTTTACTCACCCCACAAGGCGTTTGACATGGTGATGATCAAACATCAGAGTTTCATAAGACGGTTCTTCACTGTGATGGAAAAAGATGGTGGTTATAAAACCAGCAAATTATGTTACCTATTTTTAGTTAAACTACTTCAGTGCTTGCATACTTTTTCCTAGCATCAGCATGAATTAACTACAGGCTCAATCTATAAATACATACGGCCAAAGTTATCTCTAAGGTACAGCAAAGATTATTTTGGTCTAAATGAAAACCACCTGCATTTTAATGTAAAATAATGAAAACGTCATGGGTACATCCATTCATCCAGAGCTCAGTACTTTTTAAATTTCAAGTCAAAGACAGTACTGGTGCCTTCTGCTTGACTCAAAGAGGATTTATTAAGGAAGTTATCTTCACTGAGCTTGTAATACAAGTAAGCAAGCAAATTAACAAAACAACTTAGCATTGGACAGTCCATAATGTCAGCATCATTGTTCACATCTATAACTAGAGACTCCTCCCTCGGTCTTTTAAGCGATGGGTGACTGTTCGTACAGCATTCATAGCAACAGCTTGTACCAGGAACATCAAAAGCATTAGTTTAGGAAAAAACCTTGGCAGAAGGATTGACTTCAGCTTTACATCACAGTTCTGTGCAATTAATCATGACATTATGAAGAGCAAATACCTCAGTGTCTCACTGCCAGGTCTTGTCATTTTAGAGATACTTTACACTGTGACATTTTCCTCATCCTTATGGGAGCTCTTCCTTGTCCCTTTTCCCTTCTGAGCAAGAATGCAAATAGAATCTTTAAGACGTGTGGCACAAAGGTATTTTACAGATTCAGGGCCCACCCATAAGCTTCTTTTCCCTGGTACCTCCAGCTCCAGGAACAATGTCTACCAGAAAGGCAATTCATTTCCCTGGAAGAAGACAGGGAGTGGATAAATGCTAACACTAGGGAGCATTTCACATTCTTAATAAATGGTCAATTCAAGTTAATGCATGCAGACACACAGAATGCAACTGTGATGCTAAGGGAAAACATACGCTTTCCACACAGAAACAATAAAAACTTTCTAACTGTCTTTCAAGATTCTCTTTCTTCTTCAGCCTGAGCCAATGCAGTCTAATCATAGGGAGTCATTTGGGAGAATCATGCAAAAATGTCTGCCTCAACTGATGTTGCATTGCTCCTTGCAGCATTTGGAAGCAGCTTTCTTTTCAATGAGCTATGCTTACTATACCCTATGCTTCATTTATTTTTCTAAGAAAGGTCCCCTAACTCAAGCCAGTTTCTCTGAAACACCATTGCTCCATTCCTCACCTCTGCTGTCTCACCATGTGAAATACAATCAGTTCAGGGAGGAGAGATACATCACATCTGTTCTGACCCCCTTTATTACAAACTAAACAAGCTGGAGGCCTGGCTGGTAGAGGTCAGAAGAGAGTCTGGGTCATGCATAGCTTGAAACTTTGCATCACAAAATCTAGGACTGCAACTGGCTGACAGCTTCAAAGCAACACTTCCATCCACTGTTCACTGCAACATTCTTCTCATAAGCATCTTAAATGGATAATACTAAAATTAAAGTCCAGAAAAAACTGTGACTGTCTTGTAGAAAAAAGGAGCAGTTTTGGGTTTGGTTTTTTGGTTTTGGTTTGTTGGGGGTTTTTTTAAGGAATGAAGACAGTAAGATGGCTTTTGAAGAGAGGAGTCAAACAGATTTACCAACTCAAAGTACAACTGTAACTAAAACAGTGGCACCATGACCTCCACATATGGATGTTAACTTATTCTGGCAGCCAAGAGAACTTTCCAGTCATCAAGATAACCCCCTTCCAGATCTTCTAAGAGTCATGTAATCAATAACAACACTCTTAACAAGCTAATCCAGTTACCTTAAGCTATCCCAAATAAACAATTTTTCAGCTTGTGTCCTGCCTC
>JAVHNF010051748.1:0-17810 GCA_034783455.1 Micropsitta finschii
ACTGAAAATAGAGGACATTTCAGTCAGAAATCCAAATGGAGTATTTTAATCCTGGTATCTTTTATCTTTGCTTTATGATAATTACTAATTAAACATTTAATTTTATTTAAGTGAAAGCATCGAGTTATGACTTCATGACATTTCATTTATAGTTTCCCATTTCATCCCCTTATTAATTAGCCCTTTAAATTACTGTAACATGGCGACTTTTATAGAAGTTCTCTGTAAAGTTCTTCCTCATATCTAGCAAATTCTTTTATTGATGAGGTATTGTCCTCACCCCCACCACTTTAGATAACTGTACACCCAGGAAACCGTTGCAGCTCTCCTCAGTCTTTCCTTCTCCCTTCTCTCCTACCAGATTAAATAACTTTTTCTCTCATTCTCATTTTCCTAACCCAAAATTTCAGCCCATTGTTTCTCATCTCATCAACAGCCACTGACATGTCTCTTTGACGCCTCCAGTACATCTTGAGACACCTCTAGATCCAACAAGTCCATTCCTTGGGGCTTAGGCTTCAGAGATCCTTCCTGCTCTTCACTACATTCTGCAATTTACCTTCCAGGGTTGGGATATGAGGACTTTTCTGAACACATGCTGCTAAAACAGAGTACCCAAGCTGAGGCTGTAGCTGGACTTAAATATAGCTCTTCATGCATTACACTTATTTAGATAACCCAACACAGCATTTCCTATTATCTAAATAGTAGGGCATTGCCTATCCATGATGAGTCACTGACCTAACGCCACACCATCTTTTCAGCAGAAATGCCACCTAACCAGCAACTCCCCCAGTTTTTCACATATTCTTCCCCACGTGGAGGACTCTACATTTGATTTCTGGGTAGCATTCTATTTAGCTTAGATTTTGATTATACCTGTGAATGTATGACTTTGCAGCCAAACTCTGCAACTTTTCAAAGAAAAAATCATCTAAATCTCATCTGCAAAAAGCAAAGGAAAACACAAAATAGATTAGCATTTCTTTTAAGTCTTCTATACACTTTTCTTACTCTAAGATAGATTATAAACCTGTCCACACTGGAAATAAAGGACAGAAGTGGTGGATAAGAGAATAAAAGCCATCAAATTAAATGGAGTTAAATCATGGCTATAAAAGCATTAAACTGTCCTAATCAATCATAGCAGACTTTGTTACAATTCCACATATCAGCTAATAAATCACAAGACCTGATAAGAAAGTCTGGATCTTTTTTTCCTGGCTTTGCCTTTGCCCTGGTGGTAACACTGGCAAGTGTTCCCCATCACTGCACTTTCACTTCCTTTTCTATTCAAGGGAGAACAAAAATAGGTGTTCCTCACAGAAAGAAACTAAGGCTTCAGTTGTAAATAAATTTAATTTTTTTAAAAGAACTTTGCATTACAGAAGACAAAATAACGTTTACCAACAAATGGGGCTTCACGCAACCTCTTTATACATTGCTCCTAAGGAAGTGCTTCCCAGTAATTTTATCCCTTTGCTGTTGGCATGAATGCTCACAGACTTTTGCAGAGAAACAGAAAAGGACAGTTTTGCAGTGTGAATGGAAACAATGATTCTTATCACTTTGGAGTACTTCTCAGTGAAATAATCTGAGAGATATTCAGATAGCAAGGATGAAGTAAGAACCTCTGTGAAATATTTAAAATCTGATGATTAAATGACTTAACAAAATAAGATCTTCTCATCATCTGACTCTTAAAGAAAGGACAAGATGAGCAAGCAGTGTTTTCCTTCAATAACTTACTCTATGGGTGAGTTAGTTTTGGTTTTTGGATTTTTTTCTTTCTTTTTCTATCTCTTGTACCAAATTAAAATGGAACTACCTAGGAATGGACTTTTTACTTGGAGATATAATCATAAGGAACTCTAGTGTACCACTCATTTTCATGAGTGCGAGCAACCAGCTTAATATTGTATATTCATTTAATCAAAGATTAAGGCTCTTTTATCAAATAATTGCTCAATTCCATCTTTTTATTTTTAACAGCTTAAATCAACTGGATTCAAAGATTTCTTCAGGACTGAATCCAGGAAAGATTGTTAACTGTCTCCAAGATGTGAGAAGAACTGGAAAGCAAATTTAATCCCACTCAAATTTCATGGGAACCTAATAAACAGCAGCAATATTTAACTGACATTTCAAAGCTCAGAAGCAGAATCATTGCATTTGTTAGCCTTTAGTCTCATTCCTTCATTTTGCTTTAGTGCAGGAAATGAGATGCAGCAAAAACTTGTCAAATATTGCAGAAATCAAAAAAGCAAATTAATATACTGTAAAGAAAAGGTTCACATTCAGTGATGGAAGTTCATGCTGAGCTGCAAAGTGTAATGACTGATTCTAAATCTGGTTATTTAAGTTTCAGTCATGCTATTTCCATTGCAATGTTATACAACTGTTGAGAGACTCCACTATAAAAAGCTGAATAAAAATATCCACATCTCCACATCCACCTCAGCTAACCCTTTGCTTATTTCTAGATTCAAAGCAACAGAAACTCTAGCAGAAACTCTGTGGTAGCAAAAATATGGATCAACTACACCCCCACCCTGTCCATAACAGCACAGGTATTTCACAGAAATGTTCATGATTAATCTAATTAAAGTAACTTCCAAAGCCCTAAACACATACGTGAATGACCTGGCCTTCATCCAAGTGAATTTGTACTCTCCCCAAAGTACAACACGTTTTCCTTCCAGCACCATCAGTGCTGAGAAAATACAGCACCCTGAAAGGAAAAGTGGGAAAAGCTTCACGCAACTCAAGCAATTATCAGATTACATCTCAAAGACAGTGTTGGGAAGCACGTGTTACAGACCTTAGGGGCTTCTATCAGTAGTACCGATGCTGAATTATAGGGAATAAGGAAAGCTACCATACGCATCGTGTCATTTTCTAATGTCATTACTTCTACACTGGTCAGAAACACCTACACAGCTTATGAATAGAATACCAGCAGACATCAGTCAATTGGAAACTTGCTGAATGCTGGAAAACCAACTATATGGACTATTATATCTACATTAATGGTGATATATATGTGCATGGATTAGACTGAGTAAGCAGAAATGGCAACTGGAAAGGAAAATTGCTCCAAACAGCATTTATTTACAGATTTAATTAAAAGTTTAGAGAAAAGAGTATTATCGTATGATACTTGCAAAAGCTGCTGAAGATAGTAAGAAATTGCTAGAATTTGCTTCTCTGAAACAGCCCAGAGCCAGTGATTTCAGAAACACATAATATCTGCATCCCAAATAGTAACTCTTTAAATTTCTTAGTCAAAAATCTTATGCCATTGGTCAAAAATAATCACTACCTAATTATTTGTATATTCATATGTGATTCACTGACTAGTCCCTCTCCATAGCTATAGATGTGTCCAGAATGTAGAAACAATCACTGCAAATGGCATAACCTTGCTGATTTTTCCCAGAGCCTAAGAATGGCTGTTGGCACATCACAAAGAAAATAAAAAACAGGACAAATAGAGAATAACCTTCTGCCTACAAAGTGGTTCCATACAGATAAGGCCAAGCTGACTAGGGTGGTACGGGGATGAATCAGAAACATCAAAGATAGGAAGCTTATTGCAGTCTCTCAACAGTGTTGAAGGGTAGAAGGTGGGAGAGGTCACAGCAGCCCCAGGAATAGCTTTATGAAGCACTTCAATCCCAACTGCAATCTCAAACCAGGGATTAACTGAGAAGTAAGCTTTGAATGCAAAGTGAAAAAATGAGTTTTACACAGGCTCAGAGGACTGAATGAGTTCTAATATTAACTGATGGGAGATGCCCATGAAATATTTTAGAAAAAAAAAAAAAAACAAAAAAAAAAACAACAACAACAAAAACCCAAAAAAAACCCCACAACTGGGGCAGTCATCATGCATCCTCCTGGTCAGCCATGGAAATTTCTATCATAACACATTAATTTTCAGTACTCTTGCATTATATAAAGCAAAGTTAGGGTAGGAAATTCCTCATCATTTTTCAAATTCAAATGACAGCTGAGCACAATATTTTACAAGTGAAAGCTGTACCACCTGCGGTGTCACATTTCCTGCTTAAAACAAAGTAAGAACTTGATCTCTATGTTTTGCAAAAAACAATGTTTAGAAGCTATCTCTAAAGTCAATGTTCTTCCACATGAAAATCTTGAGTTGCCCATCCTAAGGCTGCAAGCCTAGGGGGAAATGGTGGTAGCTCAGATATCACTCTGCAGTAATTTCCACCAACAATTTTGTTTGGTAAAGGCAATAATTCTGGGTTTAGAACAACACAGAAAATTGCCTCCACATTCCTGGTATGAAAACTTTGTCCTATCCAACATGCCTCATCATCAATTATCTGGTAAGGATAAATCTTTTAGAAGCCATGAATGGTGCTGCAGGAACAATTCACTAAATCTGCCTTAACACACTTGAGAGATAATTGAGATGTCAAGCCTCATCAATATCAATCTACTCAAAGTAAGGACAAGGGGAAAAGGGAAGAATGATAATGAATAATAACATTATATGAAGCTAGTTAACTTATAGCATAGAAAGAGATAAATATCAGTCACCAATCTAAACGTCCTTGAATTACATGGAAGTCTGGGCTTACAAGCAATTTTAATTCCTTAAAAAGCTTCTTTCCATAGAAACTGAATATTTGTTTACAGAGTAGCAGTCTTTTTCTCTGTTTTAACTTCCAAGATTTAACCTTTTTTTCCAACTCTAACTTAACACACAGGAGGTAAAATAATGAGTTTGGACAGCATACAGGAAACATCAGTAAAATATTATCTTAAAAAAAAACAAACCTAAAATGCTTCCTGACAAGGCAGAGGAAGCAAAGTGTCAGATCTCTCAAGAGCCCCAAGCCTCAGAAGAGGCTTCTGCCAATTTTCAGCAGTATGAATTTTTCTCTGTGCCATTCTCAGTCACTGGCTATAGATCTCCTCCTAATCAATACACACGCATATACATCCCACGTTACTTTCTCAAAGGTCTTGCATCCCATTTATAGTCCACTCACTTTGAAAATTGACATTGCCCACAATCACGTTTCCTTTTCCCTGTCTATCCCTTCCTTCCTTTCTCTTTTCCCATTTCCCTCCCACCCCTCCAACCCCCCCAACTCCTCCTTGTGATATCCCCTTCTCACAAAATAGCATCTCACTCTCTCCATCTGCTTCTTCAACCATCTGCTCACTCTTTCTCTTCCTTCTAGCTGGATAAGTCCACAGTCTCTTTAGCGTAACTTCTCAGTCTCCCTGCAATATCCCTAAAAACTCTTTTCCTCTTCTGTTCAAAAATAGTAAGTACAGTGAGCTTTCCATGCTAGGCCTTGCTGGGGGGTGTGTGCAAAATAAATATCCATGAGTTTAACAACCCTTTGCCTTGACAGCTGCAAAGTACTTTGTAAGCTTCATGGTTCACACTGCTCCATTCAAAATGCCATGGCCAAACTGATCTGCTTTCCTTGATGGGGTTTTCTGGCCAACTCATACCACTTTTTAAATCAACCTCATTAGCCATCTACATCCCACAGTATTTTCAGATTCCCCATCTTTCGGTCCACTGCCCTGAGCAGCTCTTTCTTGCCTGGCACCTGGTGTCATCCTCTGCCAATTCTGCTTGGTTTGCTTTGATCTCATCCCACAAGCACTTCTCTGCCTTCTATTCAGAAACGCTCTGCCTGGAATCAGCTCTTGAAGCTGATTACTACTCCACTTCCCTCTTGCTCACCCTCTCTTTTCTACTCTGCAAAAGACTGTCATCTTTATTACACACAGAACTAGGGAACCCTTCAATTCGTGATAGAGAGGAAAAATATTACATTTAAATACCATCAAACATCCATTTCCAGGTCTGTGCCTTTCTTCTTTTTAAAACACCTGACTTTCTATTATTCATTTTATTTCCCTGCATTGCTTCTTTTCACAATCCTTCACCTCCCGGTACCTGCACTATACATTTCTTTATGCCTAATCATTTTCTGTTCATCCCCTTGGTTTATGCTTTTTTTCCCTCTGTGCTTTTCAGTGAACATGGAAGGTTACTACCAGATCTTGTTCTGACTGAGAACAGCCTACGTCATGCCGGGTGATACACAAATAACATAGTAATTAAAATTCAAGAAGACAAAATCAGAGAGATGGCATTGACTCCCCTCCCCCTCTCCTTCCATTTTCTTATCAGCTACTGACATTTGGAAAATTCCAACCAACTCAGATAACAAAATTTTGTCCCAGTTTCTCAGGAAAGTAAGGCCTGTAAGATAACAACCTGTTGATAGGTTCCACCCTAGACAGTTCTGTACCCATAAGTCAGTATCAAACAATACAAAGACAGCAAGAACCCTGAAGTTATCAGTGGTGAAGCAAACAGAAACCCAAATTAATATCTTTGTTCACTGTGGGATGCAGCAGCCAACTGACCTGACCAGCAGAGTAGTTTGGGCCACTCATCATACATGCCTGGCTTGGGAAGCAGCCAAAGCACCTCTGGCACATGCTCAGCGCACAGTAAAGGGAGGGAGCTGGAAGGACTGAGGGGAGCCTGGCAATCAAAACAACTCTGTAAAAGCCAGCTTCCCTAAGTTTCCCTGATTACAGTAAAAAGATCAGGGGTTTAGACTTGTATTATTTCACCTAATGCCAAACTACTGCATTACTGCCTATGCCATAATTTCTAGATCCTTTTCCAGGTCCAGAAGATCATTAAGATCTCAACTCTGATGCACTAATACCCATAACACAGATGAAACATTTTTCTTTTTGTTTCCCCCACGAGAGAAGGAACAATGCGCTCTCTACCTTTTCTGAATTATACTGGGATTCGCAGTCACCAGCTGTGTTTTCGATCCAACGTCCTTGCTGTATTCACTGGATAGAGGAGGAAGGTTGCACCTGTGCACAGAAAGACAGTCAAGATTTTAACTGGCATTCAGGATTGACAGGCTTCAGCCTTAGTCTTTTTTAATCTGCAAGTTTGCAGGTGTGGGGTTGGTTGATTTTTTGGTTTGTTTTTTTTAAGAAGGCAAGCTGTCAGAAAACATGAAAGTGCTGTATAAATACAAGACTATGCTACAGATGTTCCCTACTGTTTCACAACTATAAGCGCAATAGGTCAATTTTGTGCTACATTGTTGGGAAATGCAGAAATAATACCTTTTGCAGAGACAACCTTATGTAACTACCAAGCAAAGACACAAACCTGGCATTTCTGATGAGCTGAAAGGGTGTGGAAGAAGCCATTATTATCTACAGAAAAGACTTTTTTTCCCAAAAAACAATTTTAAACTTCTGTTTTTCACTCTATTCTGTGTTATTTACCAGTATCAGACTATTACTACTCTGTGTTATTTTAAGATTACACATTTTACAAACAGGCAACTGGCATTTTTAATATTAGACTGTGGGGTATCTTCAGCATACAGAATTTACCAAGAAAACACAGAGAAAAAATTTAAGTGGCTATTTGAAATGTGTATCTCATGGTCTTGCTCTGGTGGGTAGGGTGATAACGTAATAAAGAAAAAGTGTCTGAGCAAATTTACTTTGGAAAGCAAAGAGCCAAGACTCAAAAAAATAGAAGTACAGAGAAACCTTGAGACAATGAAGTCCTAAATGCTCTGTAGTAAAGATCTAGGAAAAGGAGGAAGGTGCAGCAGATAAAGATGAAAATACATTCAAACAGTACCCAAGCCTATGCACTGCTCCAAAAATTACAGTCAGGAGAAATCAACTCAGCAAACAAGGCTGCACAAAGTCTTGGCTGCACTTTCATGTGTTTTGGTTTTGTGCAGCGTCCAAGGAAGAGGGCACTAGTGTGCACACAAAATACTCTCTGCTCTTTTTGTTAATGCAAAACATCCAGACTCCCTAAAGAAAAAACACTGTCATGCTACATCTGCATGTATTTGCATACAAATGCCAGCTCTCAAAACCATATTCTTAAATTCACATCATCAGGAAATGCCAAGGAGAAGGAGACAACAAAGCCCCACCTATATGAAACATAGATGGATTCAAATACATTCAACAAGAAAAACTTAACATTTCCAGGAATATTTTCTTCTTCACATGACTACATTTGTTAAGATGTGGAAAGGAAAAGGAAAAGGAAAAGGAAAGAGGGGAAGGGGAAGGGGAAGGTAAAGGCGAAGGGAAAGGGAAAGGGAAAGGGAAAGGGGAAGGGAAAGGGGAAGGGAAAGGGGAAGGGAAAGGGGAAAGGAAAGGGGAAGGGAAATGGGAAAGGAAAGGGGAAAGGAAAGGGGAAGAGAAAGGGGAAGGGAAAGGGGAAGGGAAAGGGGAAGGGGAAGGGAAAAGGGAAGGGAAAGGGAAAGGGGAAGGGGAAGGGAAAGGGGAAGGGAAAGGGAAAGGGAAAGAAAAAGGGGAAGGAAAAGGGGAAGGAAAAGGGAAGGTTAAGCAATAAGTTGCTCCCTGCACCTGCACTGGGTAGCACACAAATTTATTTAATACAATTAATACTATTTGAAGAAGTTGTAGAAATTCAGCGGCAGTTTTCAATGGCAGGTCAAACAAATATTTGTGAAGCAAGATATATAGGTGTTATGCATCAGAGGACAAAGATGGTACAAATGACCTCTAGCAGATTACAGTATAATGCCTTCTGATTTGAATAAACAGAAACTCATAGGCAAGATTGTAAGAAGCCAACTTTAGTTGTAGCATATTTGAAAGCGCTGTGAGGGACCAAGAATTCTCCCTAGTTCTTATTATCCTAACATCTCAATAATTAAATTTTTTTCACAGGCCAATCTCAGATGCATTATTTAAACACACCTAATTCCTTTCATCAGTAAGTTTCATTCCCACTTTGTCTGCATGAAATATTAAGAAATGGCCTGAGTATCGAGAAGAAACTGCAAGAAATCAGTCAGTTGACAGAAACTTCTGCAGTCTTCACACTGTTTTCCTGAACAGGTCAGCAGAGTGCCGAGTGCTGTACAGGTGAGGAACACACCAAGAAAAAAACGACTCATCCTAAGAAATTTCTTTTTGGTCATCTTACTCTTGCATCTGATAATCAGGAATAAGCACATGAACGCAGAGAAAAGAAGGAAGCACCAGGCATTTCAGGCCAGTATTTTTAACATGAGCCTAAACGGAAGACTGGAACATATTGGTCTGCCATATAGAAGAACAATATGACTTAGACACAGCCTTCAAGTGGGGAAAGAAAGTCATCCAGAGGCAGAGTGGCCCATGCCTTTTTCACATCTGAGACCTTCCAACTCATATAGGTAGGAACAGCTGCAAGGGTAAAATGAAACAGATACTTCAACCCTCACCAGGCAGAAATGGCTCTTCTGGGTTTGATCCAGAGAGAAGCCTGTTTCCCTACAGGTGCAGAGAATCTAGGCAACTTGGCTGATGCATGTGAGCTTGGCAGATGCTGTGTGACTATTTCTGAATGTTATCATATACTAAACACTAGGGACTAATACAAATTTAAAACGTAATTGCAAGCATTCATTTTTTTTCTTCTTTGTTGCACCTTGGCCAACGTCAAGACAGTAACTGCATAAGGCAGCTGAAAGCCATGTTTACTTGCCTACAAACCCCAAAGTGTCCCTTCTCCACCTCTCCAGGAGACAAGCAAACCACAGCAGAGCTATGCAAAGTGGTTGGAGGAAAGAGAGAACTGTGAGATGTAGAAGTAGTTCTTTAAAATCTAATGACAAGAAAAATGTGGCTCTTCTGTCAAAATACAGACAAAAACATTGCTTAGGGTTTAGTACCCAACATTTCTCTCTCAAAATAATCATTAGCATGAAGGGAGGAGAAAAATAAATTTATTTTCTTAGAAATAAAGTTTACTAACTTGGAAACTAGCCAGATATCAGAATAGCCTATTATAACCACATTACCTAAACACATAGATCAAATGCTATGTACCTTTTTCATTGCAGATGCAGTGTGCTATGCCTTAGGGCCTGAAAACTGCTGCTGTTTTAATCTCTATGTTGGTACAACTGCATTTGTAGAAAATTCTCTGCAACAAGATGAGTTTAAACTCATTAATTAATCCTGGTGATGACAATAGATCAGAGACGATGGCTGCAGTCATATGACAAAGCTTATGGAAGCACACTCAAGTGAAATCAAAAACCACGTGAACTGAAGGAAAGAACAAGGGTAACACCTGGCATGACATTTCGCACTGCGGAAATATTTTCAAGATGTTACACAAATTTCTTCCTTTTTTTTTTAATGAAAGATGTTATGCAAGTCACTGCTGTGCTCTTTCTCTCTCAGCTCTCAGATTATCAAAATCAGCTTTAGAAAAGATCAACTAAATCCTGTCTTCCACCTGCTATAAAAATACTTTCTCCCCTTAGTGCCCCAAAAGTTGTGACCCAAAAGAACTGAAACATTTTCCATAAGTATGACTGCATATCACTGATACAATACAGCCTGCAGGCAGCTACTGGGATTTTTGTAGGATTCTCCCTATCACTTATTTCCAATTCAAAATAAGTTTCTGCACAGGTAATGGTTACTCTACCCTGCCTATAAAGGAAAGGATTTTTCTGATCAAGCTGCAACAACTGATGGGTTTGTTTAGGTTTTTTTAAATAAAAAAGTTTATATTGTTTTTGTAACTTATTGCTCCTGCAGCATTCCAATTTTCCATTGCATCTAGATAATATTACCATGGTATATTCCCTGTAGTTTGTTACATTTAGTCTGTGGAACACCCAAAGAGTTTTGCAGTAATGGCAACCAGCACACTGCCTCTCTCCACCTGTGCCTTATATCTTCTCTTCTGTAAATGCTCTAAGTATATGTTTCCTTTTGCCTCTAGTTTCTTGTACTCCTTTTCTTTAACACTGAAGGCATTTTGCGTCTTTGAGTTGCAAACCTGAAATCACAATAATACTGTTTGGTTTGCTGAAAATTTGTATGGATTTATAATAAGCCATCAGGATCTCACAAGGAGACCTGCTAAAGTGGGTGTTCATTATGTGTTATCTCAAACCCTAAAGAAACCCCATTTCTCAATCTCTTTGGGAGCACTCCTCCAGTTTCTCCCTTGTTCATGTTTAACAGGGAAGAACTAATTTCTGTCTTTCTTCCTTACAGAATGCAGACATAGAAGGTGCTAAATTCAATCACGAAAGCAGCAGCTGCTTCAGCATCCTTCCTGACAGGTTCTTATAACTTTAGGAAGGCTGGAGGGAAAGGAAATGTGAGGAATTCCAAAAAATCTGCATCAAGGAAAGGAGGAAAGGTTTGGCCTTTCCTCAGTCAGCCATCCAAAAGTCAAAGGAAAGAAAAATACAGGAGATTTTAGCTTCCTCCAGCTCACGTCTTTAAGCCTTTCCCTATAATGCAGTACCTACTGATGCATATGATGGCATTTAGAGTTGCAGAAGACAGAGCACAGGATGAGTGGCAGGATGAGACCCTGCCTAATGCTGCATAATTAAAAGAGAAAAGCGGCTCCTCAGTATCTCTTTGTGACACTGCACAATCTGCCACAACCTGAACCCACACATATGCAGACAGTCCCTCCACTCTAAACGTTCATTTACAGAAGCCAGTCAAAACTCTCTTTTTTGCCTCTCCTCACACTTTGACCCAAATCACTTGTGTAAAGCATCCTGCAAAAGGGGTGGGGAAACAAGGCAAATTATAACTGATTAATCACAACTGAATAGCTTTGAAAAGTCCAAGATTTAACAGGGGGAAAGGGAGACAATGTGTCATTCAGGTTTCTGTCTTACCGCATCACAAAATCTGCTTGATCTATTTGTTTTCCGCAGCCGCTCTTTTTCAGGATCCCACCGTTTCCCACCACAGAGCATTTCTTCAGTGGCAGCTGGAAGGGAGTAGCCTAGCAACACAAAACAAGGACCAGTTTTACAGAGAACACACACATCTTTGTAGCAGCTGCTCCTGGAGAAGCTGGGGAGCTGGCAGGGCTCAAAGTGAGGAAAGAAAAGGGAGAATTAGGAGATAGGGAAAAAACAAAGTACAGAAATTAGCTAGTCAGTAGATGTAGGACAGGTCTTACCCCCACTCCCTAAAGCAGAACACAACAAACGTGACACAGAAAATAATGTTTCTGCTAACCCAAAACTTCCTGAGGCCATGAGATAGATACTGACCAAGACACACAAAGTGAGCCTTCTAGCCAAGCTGCAAGGACACAGGGGAAATAAGACAACAGGAAAAAATAAAAAAAGGGGAAAAAAAAAAAAAAAAAGTCCATGAAAATGACCTTCCCGAGCTGATATACAAAAACCACTGGGAAAGAAAGGAAGGAAGGAACAGGGAATGAGGTGATGACAGAAGGGGACTGGGAATCAGGGGTCACCCTGGCTCCCCTTGTGGTTGTTTTGCTGGTATAGGTTACTGTGAAGCCTTAGGCAAAGATATTTAGAGCTTGACAGCAGCTCCTTAAACACTCAGCTGCCCAGACACAGGATAAATTAAAATTAGAAAGAGACCATTTTAACTAAGGAACTCTGGTAGCTGCTTAGCAGGGCATAAAAGAACAAGGTCAAACTGTCACACTAGACTATGCAGTAATAAATTAGATCTGTATAGTTGTCTTCATTCCAGAAGATCCCAAAATTACGGGTGGGACATGCTCCTGTTAACCCCAAGTCATTCACTTTTAGTGATGTCAGGACAGTCATTTAAACAGCACACAGTGCAACCCAACATATAAAAACCAAAAAGGTAGTGAAAACACACATGAATTTAAAGCAGTGTGATTTAGTTACAGAATGGATTTTTTTTTACAATATAAGAGTTATTATTCTCTTAATGTAAAAAATTGTATAGGGATTTTTTATCTATCAACCCTGTCAAAACCTGACTTTGCAGTAGACAGAAGTTACTATACAGATCTCCAAGAATGCAGATACCACAAAACAATTCTCCTCTTCAGGAGGAGATGGTAGAATGATGGCAGCATTTGTCCTCATTCAAACGTACAGAACAATGTCTGACATTGCATCGTGTATTCGCCAGGCACTGCAATAGTGTACATGGTCCAGAAACAGATACCGCATTATAGGATAAACTGTATTTGTTAGGAATTATCTCTACTGTCTTTCTTTAGATTTATTTGTTTTTAGTTCTTTGCCCAGCAATCTAAGTTTCATTCAGCCAGTATAATGCCACAACCTGCTTTCTAATGAAAAATATTAAAGCATTTTTCTAACTCTGGATTAAGATATGCTAAAGCAGAAAAACAAATTTTAGTTTCCTGAAGCCCAGCCACCATTAGGAGCCCAGTGAGTGACAACATGGCAGTGCAATACTAAGTATGCAGCTGCACTCTTGTTCTGCATCTGCCTTCTCAAGAACAGTTTTTAATTTACACAGTTATTGAACTAGGAGCATATCTTGAGATTCAAAGTACATCTCATCTCTGAGGTGACCCTGACCAAATGAGAGCTCAGATACTCAGTAAAGGATGGAGGAGGGGATGGGAATCAGAGGAAATATAGAAGAGATACGTCTTATAAATAACAGTACCTTTCTTATTCAAGATATATGGAAGCCCCTTCCAAGAGATCTAGTTATACAATTCAAGACTATGACAAATCACAGACAAAGGCAGCAGTTATTAAGCCTTGCTTTTAAGAGTTGTGGACACTGTCACATAAATTCTGTGGGTTTAGTACATGTTGAGTGGCTTTAGACATTCAAAAATAAACATTTAGGAGCTACTAAATGCTTCAAAATTCTCTGACTTGCAAACAGCCTTTGAGATTGTTTGACATGACCTGCTGTCCTTCAAGGGAGCCTTATATCCTGTCATGTTCAAAGATGATAATATTAGTTGTCATTTGCATACATAGTTTTGTTTCTGTCATGGTGTGACGTGAAGCTCCGAAACTCTAGTCCTCCAGGGAGTCCAAGAAACAAAAGAACAAGCTCGGGCTGCCAGGGTGATTTGGGGGAGACAAAGGGAAGTAAAAGAGGCAGATAAAATAACCACAGTGGCTGTCCCTCTGTCTAAACTGCAAAGAAATCCACTTGCTCTGTGGACATAGGAGGAAAATGAGGCTGAATGCAGTCCTCTGTGAAAAGTTAGCATACCTACAAGAGGCCACAGACATTCATGCCTCACTCAGCGAAGCCCTGTAAAGTTCACAACATGGCACAGACATCGGACAGAATCTACATGCCACTTTTTACCTTAAAATGTTCAATGGATGCATTTTCCAGAAGACCATACGTACAGACTTTCTACAGACATTGTTATGCAAAAGACCTAATCTCAGCACCATAAGGGGGGGTGGAGGGTGTCATAGAGGCCTAAGGATTAAGTGCCCCTGCTGCTTGATGAGATTTCAGCTCCTTTGAGCTTAATGGAGAGCAATTGCTTAGGATGACCTGGGAGAAATCTGTATTTGTTATCTTGCACATGATTTTTCTTCAAACATTTAAATCACAGATCTGTATTACTGCTGGGACTGCAGGGGCATTTCATGAACTCTCCCCTGAGCCTCTTCATCCAAACAAACTGCCTGGTCATACACAAATCATACAAGTGAAACTCAAGCGCTGTCTACAAGCAACTATAAAACATATTGTTCCTTTTACTCCATACAACAGCCATTTATCTTTTCCCTCTCTGGTGCAGGATATTTCTACGATGGCACACTTCCCTCCCCTCCCCCATCCAAAGGATGCTAAGGGGACAGACAGCACAGATAAAGGCACTTAGAGGCTCTTCAAAGCTAAAATGCTGTGGGCTTCATTCTGTGACTTCTGTCCATAGGCATTCAGCTCCTTCCTTCCTTTGGGCTGCCCAAAATTGGAGGTGCAAAAAGCCTAAACAAAATTGCAACACAGTTTACCCAAAGGTAGCTCCAGTCCTAACATGCAGCAAAATTACTCAACTTGTTACTAGCTTTCCACATCACTCCTGGGCATTTATGGTGTTTCTCTGCATCCTCTAGCTGTTCCTACAGCTGGCTTGTCAGCATATGCACTGTGGATTTAAGGTTGAATTTAATATTTAACTAATTATCAAAACCTAGAGTTATTTTATCCTTTGAAAGGTAAAAAAACATCAAAGATGGGCTCCAATAATGATTAGTTTCCTCATACCAAGTGATCTTATGCTATCTTCATAGTGTGGGTGATCTGCCTTCAGATTTTTTGAATGTTATGTTGGGGTTGAAGGATTAGAAGAATGCTATAACTTCCTCCAGAATTAAACCAGTTACACTTATTTATAAACAGACTTGGGCATTCCTTGTAATTTCAGTAAGAGGCAATTTTCAATCAAAAGTGTTAGACTTCTAAGATGATGATGCTATAATGATGCTATTTAGAGATAATACTATATAGTAAACCCAAGTTTCCTTCTAGGTTTCTATTACCAGCAAAATATGTTTCACAGGACTTACAAAAACCTCCTCATGCTTTCCTTCTTTACCTCCCACAGTGTAACTCTTTGCTAGGCAAACTGTCAGTTCGTAGCTAACAGCATATAAGTTCTCACATTGTGGGGACCCAGCTGTCATCTATGCTAAATGCTCACGAAAAACCTCAATTGTTTTATTCCTTAGAATTATAAGGTGGCCTAACAAATGCTGCCTTTGGGCTGTAAAGTTGTAGCAAAAGCATTTCCGTTAACATTAGCTTCCTGAAACTCTCATTTTCATCATCAACACATTTGTTATTTTCTTCATTTATAAAATTTTAACGAACAGCTGGAGTCTTGTGGGTGGACCAGAAGAAAATAGCACAGCAGCAGTTTACCTAGTGGAATAGAGAAAAAGTAAAAAGAAGGACCAACTCATCCCCATTTTTTTAAGCAATCAGTACCCCAGAATACACAAATACTGTTAAATAAAACCACCTTGCATACTGGGAATAAGCAGGGTAAATTCCCTTAAAAACTAAATATCGAATAATTTCAGAAAGGACTTAATGAGGGGGTTTTTAAAAGGCATCTCCAAACAAAAACAAAGATGGAAAGGCCCCATTGTTTAATTTTGTCTGGTTTAAAACAATGAAAATCTGATAATCAATGAAGATGTTCCAGTTCATATTCATGTAAACAAAAGAACCTGCACATACCCCTGCAAATTCAATGACAAATAAGCACACGAAGCAATTAAGACTCCCAATTGAATATGGGACTAATTTAACAAAGCATCTATCCAGCAATTCACTGATTAATTTCATCATTCATCTCAGCAGAAATAAATCATTGTCATCAGTTAAAAGAACATTACATAGTACTAACAAAATACAATTTATTTTAGATAATGCTACTCTAATTTGCTTTGATTTCTTTGTTACATTGCTAATGCATTAATTTTTGCCCACTCTCTGCCAAAGACATTAATCAGCAACCAAGTTCTTACTGGGAAAAATTACAATATTCTGCCTGGTTTAATGCTGAAGATGTCAAAAACACTGAAAACACTGAGAATATAAATTAGAATAGATGGGGTTTTTTTTTAAATAAGCATCCTGAATTTGCAAGAAATGCTGTGATTTTACTGTCCCTTTTGAGAAAGCAGATCCTGATGAGAAGGGCATTGTTTGACTGATTTTCTTAAGGAGCCAGCAAAACCCTGAGAGTTAATGAGAAGCCAAATTCTGGTCTTAATAAAACATTTTCTTGCACCTTCAGGATGCAGCTGACACTTTAAAGGCTAGCTCTCTATGTGCCAACCGTAGGCAACAGCAGCCTCAGCTTTTTACACTGTCAGACATAGCAGGGTGGCAAACACTCCTTCTTCATTGTTTACAAATCATCTTCGGTCTGATGGGCCTTTTGTTCCTCCTACAGAGCTGTCAAGACATGACAGCTTGACAGCAACTGGCTCCAAAAACCATCACTGTCAGGGACAGAGTATTCTCTATGGGGGAATGTGGAGGGTGGCTGTGACTCCTTGTACAGGAGCCAGAGCAAGAAGTAACTTGACAGCAACGAACACCAGAGAGGACGGGAGGAGCTGCTCCTCCTGAAAGACAGGGCTTTTCAGCCCATCTCCTACACTACACCACCACAGGGAGACAAATAACAATTTTCATTCTATCCTTTAGAAGTAATTGTTATTTTATCAGAAAAATACCTGTTTCACTTAAAAAGAAAAAAATGCGTAGGGTTAGCATTTTTCTTCTGTGAAAACTTTTTTTTTTTTTTTTATAAAACATGGACTTTTTTCAGGAACATTTTCTTTAAAATTGGGTGCACTGTTATCTGATAAGGTCTCACATGTGGGAGCTTTTCAGACATTTTATATATAAACCTATTTATTTTCAGCCTGGCCTTTCTGCTCATAACTACCAGTTAAAATAACTGTACAAAGTTTGAAGTGTATTTGAAACATTAACAATAATTTAGAATTTACTTTTGTATACAGAAACAGAAGAAACATGGATGAATATGAAAGTGTCTTGAGGGCTGGAAAGGGAGAAAATCTTTTCTGTGTCATAAATCTTGAGCAAATGCTGTGGGCTGGAAGACACACGAATTTGAACATATCAAGAAACCACACTGATACTTTACTGGCAGATTTACTAAATTTCATATAATTCCTAAATTGTTTTGTGTTCTTATAAAGCTGCATTACAAAAGCACATTAGTGAAGCTGTGGGAAGTTATAGGTTCAATGTGCAAAAACCTGTTAGAACCAGAATGTACGTTTCACTGAGTTGCTAAATGTGTGTGCTAGCTATAACTTCTATAAAATTCTCTACAGTCTGTTATAAGTGAGTCTCAACAATTGACAGAGACTAAGCCAATCAAGATCAATCAGTTTATTAAGCAGGCAACAGCAAGCAAAACAGCGCTGGGCGTC
>JAVHNF010051756.1:0-11383 GCA_034783455.1 Micropsitta finschii
GACCAGTCTTGTTCAACATCTTTGTCAGTGCCGTGGACAGTGGGATTGAGTTTGCCCATGACACCAAGTGGTCCACCCATCAAATTGATGTCTCTCCAATTTAGAGACAAGGATGTTGATAATGTTGTTAGGATTCTCAGGCAGGATTTTTACAGACTTTTTTCTGTAAGATGGGCAAATAGATAGTATGAAAAGTGACTTCCAGTTCTTAAAGTTGCATTTTGTATGGGATCCAGTATGATTTAGCAGCTATATTAGTTTAAAAGACAAGGAGCCAGGTAACATTTTCAGGAAGACTGAGCCATTCACTGTATTACCTTGGGATAATCACTTAACTATTACGTTCTTTAGTGAAACCATGTGTAATACTGCGTTAAAACACAACTCAACATCCCCTCCCAAAAAACCCCAACTAATTGAGAAACAGATGCTTACGTCTGGTTAAGTTCTCCAAAGTAAATAAATAACAAAAAAGAGCAAGAAAAATATGGCATGAAAACAAGACATTCCATTAGCAACCTTTCTAAGTCAAATTGAGATGCAGCTGCAGTGAAAGCATTCTCAACTGCAATGTTTTGCATCACTGCCAGCATGTAATAAATTTTAATGGCTACTTGATTATGAAACGTTCACTTGAAACTAGAAGGCAAAATTCAGATTTCACCTATATAGCTACAACCTTACAGACCTTAGAAAAAACAGTGGAAATCCATGTAGTTGCATCCTGTGAAATCTAAACATACACAGATGATGACACTCAAACAGAAGACAACACTTGAAGTAAAGGAAGCAGGCACTGGCAGCATTCAGTACTTCATGTTCTTTGTTGACACATATGCTTACTTTAAAGCACTGTTCATTTTTATGGTACTCCATCAAAGAGAAAACAGTTGTCATAGCCATTGTTCTAATCTGGACACTAGCTCAGACTGCCTTGTGGAAAACAGCTACACTATTGTCATGTAAAAATGTACAGCAAATGGAAAATTAATCTGGCAGTGAAGGCACTAGAGATTAGGAACCCACCCAGGTTCCATTTCCAGATATGTCAGCCACTTCCTGGATGATCATGTGCATATTGTCCAATTTTGATGTTCTAGTTTCCTCATCCACAAAATGGATCTAGCAGCACTTGTTCTGTGTTTTGAGATGAAAACAAGGCTTAAAAAGTCTGCAGTTAAGGAGGAACTGAACATTGCTAACTATAGCAGCCATACTCAATTTCTTTTTGGTTAATGCATCATTCAGTTAATTTGGCATATAATTTAAAACATTCTGCAGGAGAGGCATACACAGCTTAAATGCCTTTGTATGTCATCACCAGCTGAATCAATACTATATTACACAGAATGCACATTAATTTTGTACTTAAAAATGTGCAGAAGCCCTGTATCTTATAGAAATGCAACACAGCATGTGGAAAATCTATAATTTCAAACAACTTTACTTGCAGTGGATCACCAGACCTAGGAATACAATAGCATTTTCAGCAAAGCAGTGTGCTATCGGTTACACTTCTTTTCATAACCTTAATCACAACTACATACTGCAGTATTGTCATTTCACACAGCAACAACAGAATTAGACCTAGCCACAGCACAGGGAGCCACGAATGGATCGCTGTAGCATACAAGAGCCTCTCATGGTATCAAGCCAACAAAACAGTGTATTTCTGTGCCTTTATACAGCTGGCAGAGACAGAATAGATGGGAAAACAACCTGACAAATCCCCTGCTGCTTTATTTGCGCCTCAGAGTTGTAGTATAATGCCTGGGGACAGACTGACCTCAGATGTAGACTTTTCTCAGCCCTGTGGCCTGGAGCTGGGCCGCATCCTTAACGTTTTCAGTCCAAAATACCATTTTTTTGTTGTTTGTTTTGTTGTTGTTTTTTTTTTTCCTGAGGAGGGTGAGACAGCATGCATTGAGTGTACTGTGTCTCCCTTACAAAAACATCAGTTTAGAAGTTATTGGTGTGTTGTTCCCTCATCTCCCACTTGGGACACGTTAGAAAAATTAAACCCTGAAATGTTCGAGCAGCTAATGCCATCTAAAGACTAAAAAACTGAACTACAATATATGGCCACCAGCCTTATACCCATAAGGAAACCCGCTGCATCTGTTACAGACTTTCACATATTCTGTTGCTGAGGAAAGCACTGGCTTCAGCTAGAATGTAAAACAAAAACTCAGCAAGACTGTCTTATACGAAGTCCAAAAAGACTAAAGTCCATCTCTTTTTATATTACTTCTTTCATTTATCACTATAGCTTTATTAGAAACATGACTTACTCTAATTTTGAGTATTATTCCACTGCACTTGCACTTTAAGCAAAGTTGATGGTAGTGTGAACGGCTGCTCCTTTCAAAACACAAGTCAAAGAATGAATATTCTGCAGCAATATTACAGATTTATATATTTGAATGATATTTTTCATAACTTTGCTAAAAGAAAGGCTCCTCCAATCATGTACAGCCTTCTTGAACATGAAGAAAAGTACCTGGTTTCTAGAAGATCCTGACTTCGTGCTCGATTTAAGTGTAAAGCTAAAATATGGTTCTTCCCTGGTAACTCCTCTGAGTCTCTAAAATAAAATAACAGTAAGATCAATCAGGTTGGTTACTTTAAAATTCAATTTTAAATATGTTTGCTTTACAAAACAAACACTACAGAAGTAGTATTATTAAACAGTACGGACTTTCTGTTCAAGCTGTAAGGAAAGTTAAGCTGAACAATTCATCTCGGTTTGCTGGTGTTAAACCAGTTTTTGACAAATATCTTTTCCTGCAAGCAAGGTGGCAGTATTTTCTTCTTTTCTGTTTATTCAGCTAACTCACTTAAATGAATTATCCCAGGTGGATTGGGTTTTTTTCCCATTATTTCCATACACAAAAAAAAAAAACCCCAACAGACAGAAAGCAATCATGGGCAAAACAGACTCAACTTGCAGAAATTAGTTTAATTTATTAACAGATTAATTAATTTAACTTTAGTCCTCAATTCTCCACCTCCTCCCCCACAGCAGCAGCAGGGAATGATGGAGGGGATGGGGGTCAGGGAATGATGGTTTTCACTGCCACTCCTTCCACAGAGGGAATACTCCTCACACTTCCTCTGCTCCAGCGTGGGGTCCCTCCCATGGCAGGCAGTCTTTCACCAGTTTCTCCAGCATGACTCCTTCCCACACGCTGCAGTTCTTCATGAAGAACTGCTCCAGCATGGGTTCCTTTCACAGGGTGCAGCCCCACAGGAACAGACAGCTCCAGCGTAGGTCCCCCATGGGTCACAAGTCCAGCCAGCAAACCTGCTCCACCACAGGTTCCTTTCTCTACAAGGCCACAGGTCCTTCCAGCACCCTGCTCCAATGCAGGCTTCCCAGGGGGTCACAGCCCCCTTCAGGCATCCCCCTGCTCTGGCTGCAAGTCAGTATCTGCTCCACCATGGACCTCCATGTGCTGCAGGGTCACAGCCTGCCACACCATGGCCTACACTATGGGCTGAGGGGGAATCTGCTCTGGCACCTGAAATACCTCCTCCCCTTTCACTGGCCCTGGTGTCTGCAGAGCTGTTTCTCTCGCATATTCTTATTCTTTGCCTCCAATTGCTCCTGCACAGTAACCGTTCCACCCCTTCTTAAACATGTTATCACAGAGGTGCTATCACCACTGCTGATGGGCTCAGCCTTGGCCAGCAGAGGGTCCGTCTTCAATGCAGCTGTCATTGGCTCTATCGGAAAAGGGGGAAGCTTCTAGCAGCTACTCATAAAAGCCACCCCTATATCCTCCTTCCCTTTACCAAACATCTTGCCATGCAAACCCAATATAAGTCTATGTTACTAGGAAGAAACTGGGAAAAAGTACACTTTTGGGGTATAATGTAACTGTTCACATATCCTACGCCAATTTGAACCCAACTACTCATGTTTTATCATCACAGCATAACAACTTGGAAGAGACTTCAAGAATCAACTGGTCCAGCCTTTCTAGGCAAAGCATGACCTAGACTGTCTAGCTGGCTCTTACGTGTCCGGTGTCGGGGAATCCACCAGTCCTCTGGGAAGATTATTCCAATGGTTGATTGTTCTGTGAAAAATTTTCCTTGTGTCCAGTCAGAATTCAATTAAGGACATTCGTTCAATGGATGCAACTCTGCCATCTTCCTTTTGTATCAGTTTTCTTGGCCTCAGAGCATGCTTTGACACCACACAGCACTCTGGACCACTCATCTAATTCCATAGCTATACTAGAATCCTATATTAACACATGTGTACAAATTTCTCCCTGTGGTCTAACATTCTTTTCTGATCACTCAATACCTCAGGTAACAAATGTGACTTTGAATTAATTGCAGGTTTACAGATAGACATGTATTCCTATTTCGGAGTCAAAACCTGAATATGAAAGACATTCTAAACTCATAAGAACAAACCCTTAATTTTTAATGTTAAGACTATCACTTTTACCCTAGTTTGCATAAACAAGGAAAAAAAAATGATTGTTTATACTGTCTGCTCGATCATCTGCTGACTTCTTCTCTCTCATACACATTTGGAATCAATCCACAAATTGTGAACAAATATGCCAGAGGAACAGAAGTCTCTATAATGACAAGATTCTGTAAGTACAATGAAAATCAATATTCGAGTTAAGGAGAAAGACCCAAATTACTGTCTCTGTTGAACACTGAAGTTACCTGTCCTGTTTGACCCCCTGTGCTTCAATTGAGCACACATCAAGTGCCTCAGCACAAAACCAGAGGCTTTCAGAATCAGGTATGACACCTGCTACCTCTTTTTTGACTAGCACTTGGGAATCACAGAGGGAAGATGAATGTATTACAGGGCAGGTGAAAGAGTCCAGAGGGTACCTGAGCAATGTGTGTGGCATCTAGAAACAAGGAAACATGGCAGGAAGCTTGTGCTGTTGTTGTGGCAGGACAGGGGTATACGTGATGTGAAGACAAAATGCAAAACTGTAGGAAACCAGGGTTCAATACGTTTGCTGCTCCAACATGAGCTATGCTTAGAATGCAACTACTCATGACTTCTGAAACTTTTTAAATGACTTTTCTTGCCTCACCTCTCAGTACTTCTTGACTACATAACCCTTGACTTCAGACCAGTATTGTCAAGACATTTGATTAAGAAGTGTTCCTCAGAGGCAGAAGGAACAGCTTTTACCAACATGTGCCTTTTGTAATTTCTGATCAATGCCATCACAGAATGGTTTGGCTTGCAAGGAACCTTAAAGCTCATTAAGTTCCAACCCCCTTGCCATGGGAGGTTGCACCTTCCACTGGACCAGGCTGCCCAAGGCCCCATCCAGCCTGGCCTTGAATACTGCCAGTGATGGGGCAGCCACAGCTTCTCTGGGCAGCCTGTGCCAGGGCCTCACCACTATCACAGTGAAGGACTTCTTCCTTGTATCTAACCTGAACTTCCCTTCTTTAAAGCCACTCTCTCTTGTCCTAACGCTGTCTGCCCTTGAAAAAGGTCCCTTTACAGAAAAATTTTATTTGGAAAAGAAAAATAAATTCTGAATTTGCTACACACGCTTGCTCTTCTCACAGCCTTCCCGCCAATGACTTACAGGCATTTTACGTATTTCTCCATGTCTGTCACAGCATTGCTGAGGAAAGGCGCCGTGATAGGGAATGTACGCTACTGCTGCAGCAGCAGGCACATACCGAGGGCATAGTTTAGCCACTTTTTTTCCTTCTGGCAGCGAGGCCGGCCGACGGGACTGCCGGGTCCCCCCTCTTCTATCCTACACCCGTTCTTTCGGACTGTAAACCTCATTAAAACAAAATTACCTCTCAGAAAAACTCTTAAAAGTTTCGCGTTGCACGGCACACCTGGTCAGGGGGCTTGGGGGAACGCCGGATCATCGCTCCCGCCCATGGCGGCGGCGGGGCCGAGCACTAGGACCTGCTCGCTAGAGGGAAGGAAGACATTCCCCGGCTGTACCACTGCGTGTCCCTGCGGGTGAGGACGCGAGGCGACTGCCGCTTGCCTCAGCATCATCTAGCTCCTTAAAGTCGCCGAAAGACGAAACTCAGAGGAACAGCCCCGCTCTAAACACCGCTCCCTCCACCAGCACCTCGCCATTTTCACCGGTCCCTTCCTTGCCTCCCCTTGTGCGGCAAATGGTACGAGCCCCAGCAGGTGTGGCCGTCGGGAAAAACCAACGGCTGGCGGGGAGAGGGGGAGCCGTGCGGGAGCGCGCTCTCGCTCGCTCCCTCCCTCCCTCCCTCCCTCCCTCGCGCGCGCGGCCGAGAGTGATGAGAGGCAGCGAGGCGGGAGGGCGAGACCGGGACTGGGCTGGGGCTGGCAGCGGCCGCATCATCGCGGAGCGACGCGAGCAGAGAGGCCGCCGCGGGAGATTGAAGTGCCTGCGCCGCCGCTGGGGCCGCTGTGAGGCGAGGAGGGGGCGGCGCCGCCGCCGCTGCTGCTGTCACCACAGCTGTTGCGCGGGAGGCGGAGGAGGAGAAAAAGAGGAGGGGGCCGCCCGTCCTTCCGCCGGTAAGTGCCAGTCAGCGAGTACGGGCCGCGCCGCAGCCCTTCAGGCGGGGAGCGCGGCCTCGCGGCCTCTCCCGTGCCCGAGGAGGGCCGCCCTGCCCGGCTGCCCGTGCTCGGCCTGTGCCGAGTCGCCCATGCCGGGCTTGCGGGGTGGGAAGAGGGTTCTATTGAACCGGAGCGAGAAAGGGCGGGCGTGGAGCGGGGCGAAAGCTGGTCTCCTTTGGCCAAGGTTGCAGTTGGGTGAGGAGAGGCTGTTCTCCCCAGGCTGTGTTCCCCTTTGCCTTGGCTGGTCAGGTGCTGGTATAAGCAGGCCTTAGACTGAATCACCAAAATAACCTTGGTTTAAACATCGAGTTTGTGGGGTGGTTTTTTTTTTTTTTTTCTTTCTTTCTTTTTAGCTTTAGTCAGCTTCCTGGCCTGATTCAGTGTATGTGCAGCAGAAGCACTTGTGTGGTCGATAGAGGTTAGTGGAGAGGAAGAACTAGTGTCTGGAACTGTGGTACAGGTGCTGGTTGAAAGTGTTAGTAGAGGTACTTGCTAGTTAGAACATCTTTAACAGTGCATGAGCTACAATTTGGCCGTTCTTGATTACAGCGTTGAGTGATTTCAGATGTCTTTCTGTGGATGTGTTTTTCATGCCTTGGATATTCAGTGTGTACAGGCTAGATCTCTTCAATGAGACCATTGCTGTTTTAGAGACATTGCTTCTTGCAGTATCTGAGGGAAAAAGAAAATAATCTGTGGGTCACCACTGCTTGATTGACTTCAGGATTCAGCTGCAAAAAGAGCAGGCTTTTTGGAAACTGGCAAGTGTATGACTTTGTTAGTTTTCTCAGTGTATTCACTTGTCAGAAGTACATTCATGTTCTGTCCGACACCGGATGACCTCGTGTGTATGTACAGGCATTCTGGAGTCTAACAGATCTGGTGAAAGGCATTTGCCTTTCCCCTTTAGAATCACAATGAGAAAAAGGCCCAAATGTGAGGGAAGATGGACTTGTGAGCATGTTAGAGGATAGTGCTGTCTCTAGGTGTGATAAATAGGGTGAGGGAAAATGGAATATTCTTAAGAAACTCTGTAACTGAGCACTAGTTTAGTAACGTCTCAAGAACATATTGCCAAATCACTTGTAGCTACAGAAGAAACACCTCTCCCATGCAGGATTCCGCTAGTCTGAGTTACTGAAGTGAGTATGGTTAGCTGAGTCAGAAGCAGCAACTGTTTATAGTTCAGTCTTGTTAGATGACCTTTCCCATCTTCTAGTGAGAAGCCTGAGCTTTGCATCCAACCCCTCACTGGTATTTTTACCTCATGTTTCTTGTCTTAACTGTCTGCATGCTGCCTTACCAGCTCCACGTGTCTTGGAGGTTCAGATCTGTTAGGGCTTTACGTTCACTTCTTTCAGTTTCTATTCTCCTTGTCTACAGAGAACCCTAGAAATGGGCTTTTGTTTCCAGTAGACTAACTCCTTTCTGGAGAACCTGGGCTTCTGTTGGGGACAAAGGTTTGATACTGCTTGTGCAGAGTTGATTGAGCACTAGACATAGCCAGGCTTGTTACTTCAGCTTATTCAATCTGCTGTTGTTACACACAAATCATAGTGCAAGACTGCTCTCCCTATTCTTGCTACTGTTGGCTGAAAGTAGAAATCAGAGGTTTAATTCATTCTGTCTCTTGCATCTATATTTGTTCATTTAAGCTAAAAAGTAACTGGTAGCATTTTATTTATCACTGTTGCTACTGAGAGCTTTATAGCTTTTTCTCCTAGGAAAGTTGCACAACCACAGTTAAAAAAAAAAAAAAGCCTTACAAGTTTGGGAAGCTTCGCTTCTTGATGCTTCTTGACACTTGTGCACCTAAATCTTGTCAAGCCTGTTTACAGTGCCAAACAAAAGCTAAGTCATGGAATTCTAATAAAAATGTGTGATGCTTCTTACCACTGCGAGCGATATACAGAAAAAGTGGTGTATTAAAAGTAGTTAATGGCTGTGGCTTTTTTTCTAATTGTCTTTTTAAGTAAGTCTCCTTTTCTAACCCCATTTTAGTTATATCTTCTTTCCTAGAAGTGGATGGAGTTAAGTAACCTTACAGTCTAATGTGTTGAGGAAAACAAAACAAAGAAACCATAACCAAATTAAACTCGCACCTATCTGTGGACTGGGTTTGATAACCAAGAACCAAACTATGTTTGGTTATAAAGCTAAGAAGCTCTCGCGGGCTGACATGAGCTCTGTTCTCCGCTCCCGCCCTGCAGGGGGAGGATCCCGCAGCTCCCTCCTCCGGGACTACCGCTCCCAGAAGCGCCCGGGCTTGAAAGTGAAAATAAACGCCAGGTTACGCTTCTCTTTTTTCCCTTTTCCCCTCCCCGGCAGCGGTAGCACATGTCCTTTCTCTTTTGTTTTCCGCCCGGCAGGCCGGCTGCGCCCCCGGGCCGGGACTCGCCGCCCTGAGCGGGGAGAAGCGGGACCGAGATCCCGCCGGAGCAGTGCCCGGGAGCTGCTGCCCGGCCCTCCGGAGGAGCATAGAAGCCGCGGGGTTTATGGAGCTGGAAGTCCAGGCTGCGAAGTAAAACTTGGCTCTTTCTCCCCGCGATTCCCACATGCAAGTTGATAACGGGAGACCGGCTGCTTTTCTTATCGCTGCTGCTACCTCGAGTGCCGGGGGCCAGTGCCCTGCACCCCCAGCCGCTGCTGTTTCCTTTACCCGGCCGCGGAGCTGCTCGGTGGGTTTCCTTTGCCATGTGGGGCTAGGAGGGGTGCAGCCATTCTCTACAGGGTGAAGCGGTAAACATGGAGGCGGCCTGCAGAGCCGACAGCGGGGAGCAGAGCCATCAAGGCGGCGGCGCGGACACCCTTGGGGACACTTCTATGGACTGCTACCTGCGATCTCAGGGCTTGTACAGAAAGAGAGTTGCCAAGGATGGATCGTGTCTTTTCAGGGCTGTGGCCGAGCAGGTAACTGCCTACCTAAACAAAGCTACTTCTCATGAAAGCATTGGAAGTATATCTCATTAGTGGGTGATAATTAGTGTTAAAATGCTGACAAGTATAGGTTAAGGTTCCACAGTCCTGTGACCGCGTGTGTGTGTGTGTGTAATGTGTGTATGTGTGTGTATGTATGTGTGTGTGTGAGTGAATAATTTCTGCCTTGCAACTAGAGAGAAGTTCTGTGTGTGTAGCCGTTTTCTGTCATCAAGAAATTGTTACCTGTTTTGACCTTCCACTGCCTCCTCAGAGCTTTTTTCAATGTAAGATTTCAACATTTGGGTGCAACTGCTTCCGCATGAGGCTGTTCAGGAAACGGAATTTGGCTTAAAGAGCTGAAAAGCTTTGCTCTCGGATTTGTTAATTAGTTTATTACAAAATTAGAGAAAGTAATTTATTTTCAGTTCTTCCTGTTGGATTCCCTTCCCCCATTCCAGTGTTACTGTTAAAGGAAAAAAGTGACAGCGTCATCTTGTCTTAAACACAAACAAACAGCAGTGGGAGCTCTGGTGCTTCTGATTGTGGGAGCTCAGATTCCTGTAGTAATTATACACAGTTCACTTTTTGCTTTTCTCTTTCTTTCTTTTTTTTTTTTTTAAACACTACTTTCCCCTCAATTTCTGCATTCAGGAAGCAAATGCTATAGAGCTGAAGTGAGTGGTGTTATTTTTTTATTTCAGGGGAATGTTGAATGTACATTGATACTCTGGTCTTTTTAATTAACATATATATATAAGGTTTTGCCCACACTACAGTGTATATAGAACTTTTTTCAACTATAAACTTAACATCACATTTGCATTTTAATTGAAGGGAAGGCCTTTAATTCAGAGTTATTAGGTGTTTATCCACAAACTTGGCCTATTCTCTGTACTCTTCATTCAGGAGAAACTGCACTAGTCTAAATTTGAAGGTGTTTTAAATTAAGGGTAGTGTGTAAGGACTGTAAGAGAGGCTGCAGCTTGAATTGTCTGGAATTTCCCTACGTTGTAGTGAGGGTGCAGAAAAAGTGATGTTGAAGATAATTGATGAAAGTAATGTTTTTTTCCAGTAGAAGTTTGAACAGGAGGTAAAATGCAGGTGTCATATTTGGATCTGAATTCATGGCTTCCAAATCAGTGGGCAACAGACATACGCCTCTTAAAGTCAAGAGAAAGTAATCCTGCAGTCTCTTAGATTTGGTTGGATTTCATTTGTACAAATGTGTGTTGGTAGTCGATTTCCTCATTCACTCATGCCGTAACTTCTTCAATTAATCAAAGTCCTTTACAAAGGAGTTGGTTAAAGAATGACAACAAGTGCTATTCATTTTGCTCAGTAAATCATTGTAAAATTGAATATCTGAATTTAATAAATCTGCAGTTACTTGATTTTTTATTAAGTAACTGAGGTTTCACCTGCATAAAGATGTTACTGAATGAGTGTGTATTTAAATATTCTTAAAATTAGAATATTTCCAAGCCTGTATTTAAACAACAGTCATTAATTACATGTGACCTGTCATTAAAACTCCTAAGAACCAGTGTCACTTTCTTCTCTTCCTCTCTTTGTAGGTGTTACACTCTCAGTCTCGGCATATTGATGTCAGGATGGCTTGTGTAGACTATCTTCGGAAAAATAGGGAGAAATTTGAAGCAGTAAGTATTTTTATTTGTGAGTAATTAAAACCAAGTTGCTTTATTCCTTCCACTTTTCTAAAGCACATTCTGCTGTTTGTGACAGTATTCATCACAGCTATATGCCAGTTGATTCCTCTTTAAAGTGAGCGCTCTTTTAAATAATTGGCATATGTGTCGTAGTTACTCATTTTCATAAGCCTGCAGAAAGACTTGTGTGCTGCTTGAGCTGGAGTCATGTGGAGTGGGAAGAGTTTTTAATGCT
>JAVHNF010051760.1:11015-24888 GCA_034783455.1 Micropsitta finschii
CTTCTAAAACACAGCAGCAACTGGCACAATATCATTGCCACTCTCAATTCCCCATCAGTCACTCCCAATGGCCCCACCCTTCCCTTTTTACAAACAAATGCATTTTCCTGCATTATAATCATACTTCTGAAAATATTAGGCCATGAAGCAGCAACAGTGCAAGCAAGGCAAGAAAAAGAAGAATGTGCACCGCTTTGTTTGTGTTTATTTCATGTTGGATTATGCTCTCCTGAGTGACAGGAAGAATGTTTTAGTATCTGTTGCCACAGAGAAAGTTCTTATAGTAAATAGCATGATATTCCTACCTTTCAATAAAGAACAGTAAAATCCACAATTCTTTATATCGCTATAATTATAAAACTTCTGTTCACATTGCTTAGTTTGATTTTAGAATTGCTTGCATCTCAGATTTTTGCTTTTGATTCATATTTTACTTCTTCATTTCTATGCATTTATCCTAAAGCATATTTAGGGTAAGTTTTCAATTTTATTTTCCTTAAACTTTCTCTGTATTATTTGAGATGTTGCATGTTGGCTTAAAGTAGCTATAGTCTCTCAGGAAAAACTACATAAGAGTTTCAGATGTGATGTTAAACTACTAAGGAGCCACAATCAGACATGGATGGTCAGCATTGGTCAGCAAAAGCAGGTCACCAAAGCAAACCCTCTTCCTATTGCAAGGCTTGTATTACCACTGTTATGACTGCATTTTGGTAGTTCTGCCTCTTTCTCTTATATGGACTAGAATGTAAAATCTGAAATTACATTTGTTGTGCTTACAACCCAAATAATAATACTAAAATGTGCCTTTGTCTGTACATGCAAACAGACAGGGTAATTTTTAAAGTTATGGTTGATATCCACTGATCATTTGATATTAAAGTTCAGCCCGAGATCTGTAGGTTCTATGATCAGCTATGATCAGCTTCTCTGGAATCACCCATAATTTATATCAAACTATTAATACATATGAACAGACAACCTGTGCAAAACCCCCAAATAATTAACATCCCCTTGAAAACTAACTCCTGTATTCTTCCGGTAGAAGTAGAGAGGAAAAACCTCAAATAAACAAAACTCTAAGAGACTTAATCATACTTACTGAGATAGAACAAAATAGTCATTAACACAATAAAACTTTCCCACTCAGCAGGGCTTGTGTCTGAAGTTGTGGATGTTTGACCTAAAGAATCTTACTTGAGCTTGATTTTTCTATAGAGCATGTGATCCATAAACTTAAATGACAGCAGCACTTTGTAGTTCAAAATTTGACAGATTCATAATCACTATTTGTATTTGGATCTCATATGCCAGTAAATAAGTATTGCGGAGAGATAGAACAAATGATTGAGAATCTCTTGAACAAAGCCATCTTCTGCAACACAGCCTGTCCTAAAGAAGTGTCACACTTCAGTAGATAGATAGCCAGCAGAAACCAAACCAAAACCAAACCAAAACCAACAACAAAATTAAAAAAAACCCAGATGAAAATGAAGAGGCAGAAAATTTAAGAACTGAAACCATGATGGTTAATATTGCAATATGACAGTTTGATCTCAGAATATTTCACAAACAAGTTGCACCAAAGTAGTTTTAATGAATTGTTCATCATGTTCTGTACAGTACCAATTGAACAATCCTATGACATCTACTACACTGAAGACTTCATGTTTACTTTTAGGGAAATACCTTTAATAGTCAGGAATAATTCAGTAAAACTTACTTCAAAGTCAAGGTCCGAATAACGTGATTTTCTTCTCTATTAAGCAATAAAAAAGAAAGAAAAAAGAGGTTGTATTAACAAGGGGACTATTCACCAAATTATATTAATGAGTCTAAATAACATTCTTGGTTGTGTTTCAGGTATATGTTAGGTATTTTTGTAAGAGGCTGTAGATTTTATCTTGATAATTTAAGATTAATGCATGACTTTGCATAGAGTTTATTAGACCACTATCTTTTTTTTTTTTCTAAAATAAACCAGAATGCATTTCACTGGGATGAATAATATGCATGTTATTTGCATGCAATTGAACCTGTTGGTGTATAAAATATATCTCTTTCTATACTTTCATTGGCATCTGCAAATTAACACCATATCTATATTTTTTACGCTGCTATCTATACATATCTATGATGTAGATTTTTATAGGTACACAGAAATTGATTCTTTCCTACATCAGGCTTACATTGGTACAACTCCATTGATTTTAATGGAATAAATGAAAGCAAAATCAAGCCAAAGCCATCTATACTTTCTATAGCTTCAGCTTGTTTGTTTGCAATGACAATCTAGATGGAGAAAGCAATGATATTTTTACAGTTATGACAAATCTGATTCAAAGCATCTGATATAAAGCAAGAATGATATACTAGTTGAAGTAATCACTTCTATAAAATGCAACAGAATATGATTGCTCAGACATATCATAAATAATTTAGCACAATTTTTTGTACTGATTCTAAAAAACCCCAATTATAAAGTCAAATTATATCAGAAAGAAGCGAAATATTATAAAGAACAGATAAAAATATATTTGTTCTCCTAAGGTTGGAAATTGAACAGCTTGCAATAGGCTAAAAAGATGTAGAAAGAAGCAGCTAAGTTGAAAGAGCTGAGAGGAGTGCAAAGAACATGCAAATGGAAAGAAAAGATGCATTCCACTTCAGGAAGGATTGTTAAAGGAAAGGAAAAGTACCCTAAAAAAAAGAAACGGGCTCGCTGCTACAGTCTAACCCTAATTTTTGTGGTACGATAGGATGACTTTAAGCCATGGTGAAGGAACCTTTTCAAAAAATTGCACCTAATTTCTGCAGTGAGATACAAGTCAAACCCATTAAGTCATGATGAATAATGTTACTGACTGCATTAGACTGATCGTGTTTGGCTCAACAAACATAGAGGTTTTAGTAAGCTGTATTTTTTCCTTGCAATTCAAAGAATAATTTTACAAGTCTTTCAGTTGCAGAAAATGGAGATGGTCTCTGAGCCCTTGATAATGCCACTTTGTCACAGGTTGTCTGGTTTTGTACTAAAATTTTGATGCTCCGATCCACAATAATATGAAGAATATCACTGTAGCAAACAAACTCTGATGCCTAAAGAGGCAGTCTTGTAGTTGACAAACTCTAATGCCTAAAGAGCTGGGAGGCAGTATAAAAGAACAGTCTACAATACAATAAACACAACCACCACCAACAAGCTTTGGAGAAGTTATATTTAATTAGCAATGCTTGATTTAACCTAGCACACTTTAAAGAGATTATTTTTAAAAAAATAATTTGCAAAGATAATGAAAACACAGAAATGACAAAGGTCTTGGGGGTGAGAAAAATATGAGGGCCAGATTCTCAAAAGCCCAGATTCTCAAAGCAGCTAAGCTCTTACTTCTCATTCACAGTAAGAGAGCCACGGAACAAGTGTACCTTTGACATCTGCCTTCATCATCCATCAGTAAATCAGCACCTGAAGAAATGTATGTATTTCTAATGATGAAGGATCTATTTTTAAGTTGCAATTAGAGCACATCTACCACTGCAAAGGCTCAGTAGTTAAAAAAGAAAGGCACAGCAGATAATGAGGTGAAGTTTACAGGAGTAGCTTTGAAAAATGCTTGTAAAATCTACTTTTAAGCTACAGTTCAGTAATAAACCTGATATCATTGAACTGTCTGACTGAGAACCCTAAGTGAAAACACGGAAGATTTAAGAGAAATGTGTAGTTTGCTAGATACTCTGATTTATAAAACTGGAACATTTGTATTTTGCCTTAGATCTCCTTGACCATAATAAAAATATTCCTGGCATAGCTGGATTATTAGGTTTTGCATCAGACATCTCTAGCACTGTAAAAAGACATATTTAACAGACTACAACATATTAAATTGTGCTATTGTCAGAAAGAGGAAACTATTGCAATTTTGCTGTTAGATCACACCAGTTATGACTGAGCAGGTCATACCACAGGTTTATCTCAGTGAGGATTTTTCTAGGGCTCAGCAAGAATTTATCGTATTTATTTTAAATTTATATGGTGAAGAACATCTGTTCTGTGCTTGTGCTTCAATTTTTTTCATGGCTGAATACAGTGAATTGCAGTACAAGTGCTGTCAGAGGCTATTCTCCTAAGACATGAAAAGTATGTAACTGCACAGGTCTGAAAATTAGCAAGCCAAGTTCTGTGAGTTCCTGGAAAACAAAGGATGCTGGTTATGAAGGTGATCCTGTGCCAGTGAAAGTTATTTGCAATACTGTTGCTGACACCATGATGTATATGATCAGGTCCTCCTGGCTACTACATGGCTACTACTCCTGGTCTTGAAATAACTGCAGTGGGTTTTTTTTGTTTTGTTTGTTTGTTTGTGGTTTTTTTGTTTGTTTGTTTTGTTTTGTTTTTTTTTTTTTGAGAGGGAACATATTCAGAAACATTAAGTAGTCTTACAAGGATGGAATAGTTTTCCTTCTGTCCCAATTGGAAATTCTCATTTTACTCAATTCTTCTCCTAGTTTCTGTATGATATGCGTAAACCATGCAAATCACTGCTTTAATTGTGATTGTATGTAAACTTATTTCCTTTATGAAGTTTATTTGTTGTGTCTCTTTTGTCTGAGAAAAATGGGGTATTCCACACACACCTAAATTATTTCAGAAATCAACCATCTAGCTCATTCCACAATTTAAATTAACAAAAGGTAGCAGCTGAGTGGAGGAAGGGGTGTGGGGGGGAAATCTCTTCCATCAGATGAGCTGCTGAACTGTCCACACCAGTATGTTTCTTTTCAAGAAGCTATTTCTTTTACCCACTTGCAAAACTGAGAATTATTTCGGCCAACATAAAAAATTGACCGGAAGACAGTGTTTTTTTCAGTTTGGCGTTCACTTTAGTATTAACATTAGTAGAATATAAATAAAAAATATCTGTAAAGCATAATATCTATAGTTTGCCTCTTTTCTCATTTTGTATTTGACCAGGTTCTGCAGTGGTGTTTCAGGAATGAGTAGAGGACAACTATAGAGACATTTTGCTTCCATACCCTTCCTAATCCTTCAGTACTTTAGGAATTTCCTTGGGAGGAACTTACTCTATTGAGTTTAATAACACTTTTTTACCGTATTCTATTAGTCTAATCATGTTTTATAGTTATTCTTAATCACGACACACAAAATATATTGGGGTAGTGAATTCCATAATTTAAATATAATTTAAATATGCATAACATGGCAAAGGAAATTACATTTTTTTTATTCTTTTGCCATTTCATTTGATGCCTCTGGTTTTTATATTATAGGAAATATGAATAACTGTTCCCTATTCACTACTCAGTCATCTGTTCTTCAATCTGAAGAGCCCTAAATGCTGGAGACCCGCAAGGTAACAAACAAAGGGGCTACCTAAAAAACTGAAGACAAATGCAATTATTCAGCAGCAGGGAACTGACTGGTATAATTGTGATATAAAAAAAAAAAAAAAAGAGGTATGGGTAAGTAGTGATCTGCAACCCATGCATAATTATAAATGCTACCAAAAAAAAGTCACGCCTCCATTCAAACAGGCAAGGGTGGGAATAGCCCCTTCTGAACAACTCCAGTATCAATTCTACACTGACAGAAGCCAAATCATGCCTGTAAACTGGGAAAATTTCAGAGGAGAACAGCAGAAAGTGCTTTTAAAGAGTTAACAGCACTGGATGAAGAGGAAAGGATAAAAAAGTGATACAGCTTGTTTAAATATTGTCTCTGGAAAAGGAAAGCACAGAAACTTGTTCAGAAACCTGAGATGGTTTCTGAACCAATAAACAAAGCTGGTGTAAGAAAAACCTGAAAAGTTGTCATTCAGAGAGAATTTTTTTTGAAAGGAATAAAGAAAATTTATGGAACTATACCATAATCTTTTAAGGAAAAAGTTGAAGCACTTCATTCTAGTGTTGAAGTTTGACTACGTATTAGAGAAATATACTGTAGAAAATGTTCTTGCACTGATAGAAGAGATGACCTGACAGGATTTTTTCCATCTCTGATTTCTACAGCTCTTTGATCTTAACTGATAAAATCAATTTCATGGGGCAAAAAAACAAACCCTGCCCTTCATGTCAGGACCAAAGTGAAATTCTGTGAAAAGAGGTCGCAGTAGTAATTTATTTTAAATCAATTTTACTTTGCAATAATCATATATAGCTTCTCTGTGTAATTCCAGAGCAACTTTAATCTCTGCTCGCTGAGGGACAAAAATAGAATACTGAAGAATAATTTCCATACACCAGCATGCACTAATCTGCTGGCACCAGGAAAGAGCTGCTTTTACTAAATGACTAATAAAATTCCTCTCCATCTCTGTAAAATGACAAATGCCTGGTTTTCTCCTTATTCTAGTCCGCATTACAGCACTACCTGATTAATTACATGAGATGCTCCTGAAGATATATTGCATTGTGCAACGTATAATTGAAACCAGAGATACCATATTATAGTGAGGTCTATAACCATGCTTCCATTAATATAAAGCCTTATTATCCGCAGTTTACAATTCAGTCTGAGATTAGATTCGACATATAAGATCTTAGGCTGGGGAGGACTTTTTCCCAGAACAAAATTAAGGGAAAATCTTTTTTGGCCCTCAAAGATATAAAAATGGAATGTGGACAGACAGCTTTGATTTAAAATGTCTTTTGTGTGTATATAACTGAAAAATCCCTTAGTTTCTCAATAGAAGATTATGATGGCTATTAGTTCATAACATTAGCTAGACATAAAGCAAGTAAATTTTCATGAAAAAGTGAAATAGCTCTTTAATGTGGGAATATTAATTCTCTAAAATATGCTAGTGAATTTGGCATGTCAACACACAGCACAAACATCATTTCAGAGATCTCAATTTAAAACTAATTTAAAATTCTTCTGCTTTGCTGCTCCCTTTCTTTATACAGTAACCTGCATTTGCAGTGTTTAGTCAATCGGCTGAACCCACTTGCTTTGTGTTTCTGAAAGGGAAAAATGTAGCATTTTTTAAATATACAAGCAATCAAAAATATGTTTCTTAAGGATCATATGTAGTTAAGTTAGTTGCTTATAATGTAAAGTCTGAAATATATGCTACACTTCATAATACTGACTAAAATTTTAATTCCTTATATCTTCAGTTGCGAGAATCAACTCTGCATGATTCTGCTCCCACGCCTGCATGGTAACCTGAAAATAAGGTGCATCAATTTCTTAAGTCAGAGGATTCTGCAACCTACACACTCAAGTGAAAGAAAGAGAGGGTTGTTATAGGGCTAGATTTCATTTCACTGACAGTCACAAAATTGGCAAGAACTGCCTCCACGATTTATTGAAGAATGAAATGAGGAATGGGAGGCAGAGAAATCAGAGATACCAAATGCCTGAAAATAAATGCAATGTGGAAACATTACAAAGAGGAAATTCCTGTGGTGCTCGTCTCTCTATATTTGTTCTCTCTTTCTCTCTCTTTTTACTTCTCATATCGTAAATCAAAATGACTTCACACCAATTTGCTTTTGTTCTGCCTGATGCTTTGGTGCTTTATTGACCAGCTTGACTGTTTTAGCTGTGTATTTATTCTCTCCTTTCCTATTTTTTGTTCTTCTTGGTTTTTTGCTGTTTGGTTGGTTGGTTTGCTCTGTTTTTTTGTGGATTTTTTTGGGGGAATAATTTTTTCTTTCTTTTTCTTTTTTTTTTTTTTTTTTTCATTTGCTTGTTTGGTTTTTTTATTTGTTTGTTTTTCATTTTAGACCCTTTATCTTCTCGGCTGTAGCAGTATTTTTTTCCTGAAGGCCCCTGCCAGTGATATGGCCAAGGACCTCTGGAGCTGACTGCCTTTGAATGTATTAAGCGCTCTCATGAATGAATACAGAAGGATTATTTTGGTCAGACAATCAGCTTCTACTCTAAGGGCTTTATGTCTTCCTCCACATAAAGATCTCATAGCAGAAACCCCAAAAGAAAATAAAGAAGGAAGATATGAGACTGGAAAGAAATTCCAGCCATTTACATGGCAAACAATTTGAGAAGTGCTTTCCTTCCTGTTCTTACAGAGCAGATGCTCTTTCTTCCCTTTAATAAATACTTTTATTGTATGCCTTTGCATAGCCTTCCTCTTAAAAATAGCTAAAAGTCTTTGTCTCCTTTCAGCTTTTTTCCGTTTCTGCTCACACTACACTAGCCATAATTCCTGTGAAGGAACCCTTAATTCTTCTGCAAAGGTAATGCAAGTTTCCTTGCACACTCAGGCAGCAAGTGTCTACTTCCTCTTGTATTTTTTCTTTACACAATAAAAAGAAGTTAATTACTTATCCTGGATGTCTATCTGTTGCACAGATCACCTTCCTCCTCTATATTTAAACCTCCTAACCTTTCTCTGCATCTAAGTGGCTGGGAATGCACTACTTCATTTCAAAGTAATTTCATTTTAATGAGCACACCACTCTGAGTGTACACTTTCAAAATGAAAACTGTTCCAGAAGAGTGTATAGAGAGTGCTTTCTTCATTAAAATTGAAACACTTTGAACTGAAGAAGCACACTCCACTTTGATGCCAAGGTAGCAAAGCCAGTTTTAATCCAGGCATATAAGGGATGTATAGGAGATTAGCCAGATGTTCAATTACTCCTCCTAAGAAACTCCACGATGTACTAATATGCCTGCCTGTGCCTATAACTGCATGAGTACTCTTGGGTACGTACCAGATAACATAAAACCCCACTGATTTGCACATTTGGAATTTGCAGATCCTTAAGTTACACTTATCTGGGCAATACTTGCATGTAAATATTATGAAATTCTCAGACTATCTTTTGAAAGTGTATATGTAATATACGCTTCATATGTAATAAAGCATTTGATTGTTCCCAATGAAGTATTTTCTTGAGAGAAATATAAGCAGATATAAAAACTAAGAGAAAGTTTGAGAAGAAAGTTTGCGAAACACTGCAGGATTCAACTGACTAAATTTAGGACATCAGCATTTTTGATGTTTATGCCTAAACTACTCATTCTGGCTTCCTTTATCCCACCTGAAAAGAGACATCTGCACTGAGGGCATGTGATTTTCTTTGTCCTGGAGTAGATGTCTAAAAATGGTCCAAAAGTGAGTATTTCTCTCATTGACTCTAAAGGAGATACAAATACATAAAGCTCTTTTTGCATATCAGAAGGGGAATGCCTACATTTAGATATCTAATGGTAGGGGTGACAGAACCTCCCTGCAGAGTTAAAAGTCAGGACATATATTCTTGTACTGATACTATAGTTCTATTCCAAACCATCCATCTTCAGTGATCATAATGAATACAAAGTTCAAATAAAAGAGAACATAAAAAGAGAACATACAAATAATTTAGCCTTCGCTTTACACAGCTTTGTTTTTTTGGCTATGTTTTTATCTCTATATACACTTTTTAATTATTTGAATAGGCACATAATGTTCTAAGGGCTGATTATCTCTTTGAATGTGCAAAATACAGAAAATAATTGATTTAATGAATGTAGAAAGTAAAGATATTACTCAAAAGCTATTTTTTTCAAACATTTGATTCTTTGAATTATAGCGCACATAGGTCTGTAAACGGGTTCCTTCAAACACAGTACTCCAGTATTTCACTAGTAAGATGGAAATGAAATTTTAAAGAAATAATATTATTTTAAGATGTGAAAAAACTTAAGCTTTATATTTTTTGAAGGGTCCTCTAATTCTGCTGGTTTGGTTTTATGGCCACAAAGACTACCATCCAACACAAAGCAAGTGGGCAAATAAGAACTATTGTATATATGTCAATATATTCTATTTTACTGGGTATTCAGTTGCAAACAGTTATGCCTGCAGCATTTCTGTGGCTTGAGGTATTTGTGGCTTCATAATTACACTTCTGAAATCAGAAGCTGGGTCAGGTCTTGTATGAGAATGAGTCACGCAACATCTTAAGGTGTTCTGATAAGATGATAAATTCTCTAACTGCTACATAAACTATTCCCATTATTATGTTCTTAATAGTTACTGACCTTAAATTAAGTTAAAAGAAAAAAGGAAGAATTGTGTTAACAGAGGTCACAACTGCCTAAGTGCATTTTACTCACATGGTATTTGACAATTAATGTGTAGTTACATGATAAAAATAATAGTATTATGCTAATTCCAGAGAAAGCACCTGGAAACATAAAGTGGAAAACAGCTGAAGAACCCAACTCCCTGTATTATGCAGAAGACACAAAAGGAGGCCTCCACCAGCTGTCTTGGGACATCTCTGTTTCTTCAGAAAAATGAAAGGGGAACTGTCCCTATAGAGCAGAAATCCATGAACCTTTATGCTGGGACAGCAGAATGAGCAGAATAAGTGGGAGGATTCCTAGATTCCTAGTGCTCAACATCATCTCCTTTACTTTGTCCTGTCATGCTCTGTCTGCAAAAACAGGCAGAATGATCTGAATTTCCTGCTGTAGTTTGCTGTTCCATAGTGGCTGATAAAGCCTTGTCTTTTGAAAAGTCTTGAAATCTTTTAAAGTTATATTGTACTGGACATAAAAAATACTTCGACAATTCCTTGCCCTCCCTTCTTTATTTTGTGTATGGCAGCAGTAAATTTAATCCACCTGGTCAGTTTTAGCCAACTACATTTGGGGGCTTTATTCCAAGCCTTGCTTTTTACATACTGCACATATATAAAATGCAATCACGGTTTTTATCTGGCTGTATCTGTTCATCTGAATCTGCTTGAGACACTGATTTTCTTCTGCGTACATTTTCTTTCATGTTCCTATCTTCAATTCATTGCAATGCATCCTTATCAAAAGATGAAGTAATGCTATATAATCAAGTAGTGTTGAGAACCACAAAAGCAGACACAAAAGCCAAAACAGTTCCTTTCATTTATGATCTGCCTAATATCTGTTTGTTTCCTAATACTTTGGAATTATGCTGGGTTCAATAAGGTTTAATAACATAACTATTTACAGATTTCTGGACCAAAATATAGCTTTCTAAACCTAATATGTTTACCAAGGTAGAAGAGGCTAAATATTTGCTAGCATATTTTATTATATTTTGCTACATATTCTACTTCATACTTAGTGGTCCCATCTGAGAATAAAAATTACATACGGAACAGTGATTCAAATTCAGTGTCTAAATCCCATCTTAGAAGCAAGTGTAAAATATGAGACAAATGCAGTCGAAAAAAGAATAACTCTAAGGACAGAGATTTTCAGCCATGTTTTCCGGTGGCCCCAGGAATTGAAATTCTGTGTAATATGAAGTAATTATTGTCCCAAGTTTTACAAATTAACTAAAGTCTCCTAGATGGCCTTTACACCAACGGGAAGAGAGAGGTATCACCAGAGAGTAATTCAGACCTCAGGTGGAGTGGATGATACAGTGGTATGTTTATCTTGTCAAGGAATTATGAATCTTCCCTAGATATCTTACCCATATGTCCAGTCTTAACTGGACTGGATTTGAGCTCCCATATCTGACAAAAATTAACTGAAGGACAGTATTGTAGATAGGTGGGAGAGGATACTACAGGAAGGTGATCTTAGCTGTCCTCCTCCTGGGGTTGCATTTAATTGGAGAAGCAGTCCTTTGCACCACATGAGACCTATTAACTAATAAACCTGAGCTGATGGAAGCAACTTCTTTAACAATGCAAACTTGCTTTGAAAGAGTCTGAGCACTGAGTGGGCAAGCACTTGCGCTATGTTTTAAAAGTAACTAAAAATATGCCCCAAGATTTTACATATTCACTTTAGCAATATACGAAAAGTAGATACTATTTGACTACTTGCAAAGCTCCATACTTCATTTTTCAATATTTTATTTTTTTTTGTTGTTGAAATATGTCTTGTAAAAACTTATGGTAGTACACACACAATATAAACAGCATGGAGAATATTTCACATTCAAAGCTGGTAAAGGCATCTCTTGAAAATAAACTAAGTTTGATCTTCTGCCCAAACTCTCCAGTCAATCCACACACAAAACTTCAACTCCATTTAAAAAGAAATATACATAAATATTCCCTATTTATGAAGTATTTGCTACAGTTCTGCATCTAACAATTGAAAAGTCAGGTATAGTCTCTGTTTCCCTACACAGACGGGTCCAAACATTGTTGACTAATAGCTAATGGCAGTAAGTTTGCATATACAGTATATATTTTTTGCATCTGTAAGTTCTTTCAGGGATGAATATGTTCCATGTTTTTCTCATTTGTCTTTTCTTTCCCACCAAATGCTGGTGAAATGTATTTCCAATTCTTAAGGAGGCCCAAATATTAAATTAATTCCACCTCACTGGTGGTTTTGCATAAGTAAAAGCTGAATAGGAATGGCAGTATTTGACACTTAGGTCTGAAGAAACAACACAAATTGGTTTCACTTTTATAGTGTTCAAATCCTACAGAGAGATTGTAGTAATGAACTGAATCCCTTTCAAAGGTTTTTCAATTCACTTTTACAATCTGACTGGAATCTAGGATATGAAGTCCACTTGTACCTATTGCACACATCAGTTGTACCAATGCCTGCACACACATGCAAACAGTATTTAATCAGTAAATGGTAAACTACTGGATGGAAAAATCTAAGATTTACATGCGTGAGAGCAGAATCAGACCTATCATATCTGAGAGAGATATGATTGTCAGCAATAAAATGGCAAATATTTTCAACTGCATGGGCGTGCAGGTAGGGTCAGTGATTATCACTTGTATCTTGCAGAAATAGTTTTTCTCCTCATAGTAACACAGTATTTTCCAGTGAACTTTACCTGGTAGGTCACGAAATCCTTTGCAGTCGTGTGGAATGTTATATCTCCAGGACTATAGAGTTTCCTACAGACTGGCTCGGAAAATTTAATCTTGTTTTCTAGGTATAAACACTTCTGATAATAAGAGAAATAGGAACAGCAGTGTGTGATCCCAAACAATAATTTATACTGAATTAAAACATTAGCTTCACCCCTTAAACAAAAGACACAATTTATTGTCTTATCAAATAATTAGAACAACAGAGCATGCAATTTATTTATGCACCACTGACCTCTAAGGAGCTCATTGATATTGTGGATCCAGTTTCACTTCTTGATAATCCTGTAGTGTCATCTAATTCAGAGGCAATGAAATTCTTCACTGCTGTGCGGGGCTCAAATGGTAAATTCTGCATATGTTCTTGGGTAGGAAGATGCTGGTCTAAATTGATATTAAATTGGTCCATTACAGAAGGATTCATATTGAACTCTGGATTAACTTTGTAGTGCAACAGCCTTTCATGAGGCAACGTATCCATGCCTATATTCATTTTGCTCTCATCTTTCAGAGATGGCTGAGTATTTACTGAGCTCCGGGGCATAACTATATAGTCGCTTTCTATCATGCGCTCTTGAGGATGGACTATGTCCATATCTGCACCTCTCAAATTATCATCAGTGCATAAATACACAGTCCTCCGCAATTCACTGTTGTCTTTTTTCAAGCACTGATTGGCCAGTTCACTCATACTCATAGGCATATGGAGACCTGTTGGTTGCTGAATGATGACTTTGGAGATAATGTTTCCAGGCAAGGTAGAATAGCTCATTCCTTCAGGGTTTGGTCCCTTCTCCTCCTCTTCATCGTTTAGTGAAATTCTAGAAAGTGTTCCTGTTATAGTAGCTGCTCTGCAAGGTCCAATGTCTTTATGCAGAACTGTGGGTCAGAGAACAAAATTATTACAACATGACACCATGTCTGCCTAACACTACTTTTTCTTGTGGCTTTATTTAGCAGTGCTCCCTTTACCAGTGCATCTTCTTAAACTTTTTTCTGTCCATTTAATAACTTTTATTCCATAAACATTGTTATGGAAAGGTTTGGTTTTGTTGTCTTT